>QRFJ01004276.1:9932-137646 GCA_006176705.1 Cocos nucifera | reverse complement strand
TATTCTGCAATCCTTGACTGATGCATATGCAATTCATCATGAATTACACATCATAAATTCAGAATTCCTTGGCCGAGTGATGAATATGCTGGTACCGCTGAGCTTTCTTGAAAGGTTTAAAGGTCAGTTCTTGCTGGATGGACTTCTTCCAGAAAGTCTTATGGAAAGAAAAAGAAGTCTGTGAAAAAGCAAAAGGTAGAAGGATCAAAGAAGAAGAAGGCAGAACCGAAAAAAAGGTCGATGGCAAAGGAAAGTGTTTCCATTGCAACAGCGACGGCCATTGGAAGCGGAACTGCCCTACTTACCTGGCCACCCAAAACAAGAAGGAAGGTCCTTCTGGAGGTATGCTCGTTATTGAGTCTAACCTTACGGTTTCTTCTGCATCCAGTTGGGTGCTTGACTCTGGATTCTAGTGCTCATCTGTGCACTTCTATGCAGGGTCTTGAGGATAGCAGGAGGCTGAGGGATGGAGACATGATCCTACGCATCGGTAATGGAGCAAGAGTTGCTGCAGTAGCCGTGGGAACATACCCTCTTCGATTACCATCTGGTTTAGACTTAGTTTTAAAAGACTGTTATTATGTGCTGCAGCTAGCAGGAATTTGATTTCTGTTTCATGCTTAGCACAAGAAGGTTATGTGATCACCTTCTTTAAGGACCATTGTAACATTCTTTATGAAAGAAATAAAATTGCAAATGGTTTCCTTGTTAATGGTCTTTATCAGTTGCATATTGATGTACCTGTTTTAACTATCGAGCAAAACGTGAATGCCAAACGACCTAGGGATAGTCCAAACGACAGATATCTATGGAACCTGAGATTAGGTCATATAGCAGAAGATAGGATTAACAAATTGGAGAAAAATGGGCTATTGAGTCCATTGACTTTTGAGTCATATCCAACTTGTGAATCTTGTCTTCAAGGCAAAATGACTAAACTCCCTTTTGTTGGACATGGGGAGAGGGCCACAGATCTCCTTGCCCTAGTACATACTGATGTGTGCGGCCCATTTGATGTGCCGGCTAGAGGCAATTTTGTCTACTTCATTACCTTTACCGATGATCTGTCTAGGTATGGGTATGTGTATCTTATGAGACATAAGTCTGAAGCTTTTGAAAAGTTCAAAGAATTCAGACATGAAGTAGAAAAATAAACTGGAAACCCCATTAAGGTTCTTCGATCAGATCGAGGAGGTGAATACCTTAGCCGGGAATTCCTAGACTATCTTAAGAAAAATGGCATAGTCTCTCAATGGACTCCACCAGGAACACCTCAACTCAACGGGGTTTTCAGAACGGAGAAATCGGACTCTATTGGATATGGTTCGATCCATGATGAGCTTCACAGACCTCCCTGATTTCCTTTGGGGACATTCATTATTAACTTCAATCTATTTACTGAATAGGGTTCCCTCTAAAACCGTTCCTACCACACCGTATGAGATATGGCACGGTAAGAAACCAAGTCTGAGTCATCTCAGAATTTGGGGTTGTCCGGCTTATGTCAAAAGACAACAAGCGGACAAGTTAGAGTTTAGGTCCTTTAGAGCTCGATTCATAGGATATCCTAAAGAGTCATTAGGATACTATTTCTACATTCCAGAAGACCACAATGTGATTGTGAGTCGACATGCCATATTTCTTGAAAAATAGTTTATTCAAGATAGTGGCATTGGAAAGCAGATTAAGCTTGATGAGAAAGTCTCACAAGCAGAACGAGCTAAGGACCAAGTGGAACCAAATCAGGTTGAGCCAATAAGAACACTACCTCCTCCACCTCGTAGATCGGAAAGAGTTTCCCGTCCCCCTGAAAGATACTTAGGTATTATTTCAGAGGACGTAGAGGAAATGTTCCTCATAGGTAATGGTGCTCATGGTGATGATCCCAAAACCTACAACGAGGCGATATCAGATATCGACTCCGAGAAATGGCTTGAGGCAATGAAGTCAGAGATCGACTCGATGCACTCAAACCAAGTCTGGACCTTGGTAGATCCACCAGAAGGTATAGTACCTATTGGGTGTAAATGGATCTTCAAGAGAAAGATTGGTGCAGATGGGAATGTGGAGACATTCAAGGCTAGACTGGTGGCAAAAGGTTATAGTCAACGTGAAGGCATTGACTATCAGGATACCTTTTCCCCGGTAGCTATGCTAAAATCCATCCGCACATTGCTTGCCGTTGCAGCCTATTTCGATTATGAAATATGGCAAATGGACGTGAAAACGGCATTCCTAAATGGATATCTTGAGGAAGATATCTATATGGAACAGCCGCTAGGTTTCACATCCAGTGATACTGATCACAAGGTTTGCAAGCTGCAAAGGTCCATATATGGACTTAAGCAAGCATCTCGGAGCTGGAACACTCGTTTCAATGATGTGATCAAAAAGTTTGGTTTCATCAAAAATGAAGAGGAACCATGTGTTTTCAAAAGGGTCAGTGGGAGCGCTGTTGTCTTCCTCGTATTGTACGTGGATGACATCCTCCTTATTGGGAATGATATTCCCATGTTGACATCAGTCAAGATGTGGTTGTCCAAGGAATTCTCCATGAAAGACCTAGGTGAAGCATCCTTTATTCTAGGAATTAAGGTCTATAGGGATAGACCGAATAGGATGCTAGGACTTTCACAGAAGATGTACATAGAGAAAGTACTAAAGAGGTTTAGTATGGAAAACTCTAAGAGGGGATTAATACCCTTCAGACATGGTATTCATCTTTCCAAGAAGATGTGCCCCAGCACACCTGAGGAAATAGAACGCATGAGCAAGATCCCTTATGCTTCTGCAATAGGGAGCCTCATGTATGCCATGCTATGTACACGACCTGATATAGCCCATGCTGTGAGTGTCACAAGCAGATATCAGTCAAATCCAGGTGAAGAACACTGGACTTCTGTGAAATGTATCCTTAAGTACTTGAGAAGAACTAAGGATATGATGTTGGTCTTTGGTAATGGAGAACTCCAAGTCCAGGGATACACAGACTCGGACTTCATGTCCGATATAGATGATCGAAAGTCGACATCTGGCAGACTGTTTGTGCTGGAAGAGTTCCTAGCAAACGGTGATATCCATCTCATCCGCGATTACCTTGAGAAAGGTTACGTTGAGGTCAAGAGAGTCAACTCCGCAGATAATGTGGCAGACCCACTTACAAAGCCGTTGGGCCAGCAGAAGATCGAAGCCCACCTTGAGAAGATGGGACTTAGACTTGTAGCCAATTGGCTTTAGGACAAGTGGGAGATTGTTAGATATATGTGCCCTAGAAGCCAGAATTGGCTGACACTTGTAATACACTTCTAGGGGCAAAATTATAATTTTGACTATAATTAATGAAATGGGTTATTTTCTATCACACATGTGTATTTAGTGTCTGTGATACATCCTTTGAGTTAATGGTAATGATAATTCATATTTTCAAGAGTTGAAAATTTAAGACATGAATAATCATTATTAACTCATAAACAGCTCCCGACCATAGGATCATCACGAGGATGGTGATTGATCCGGAAGGTTGGTGTACGATCGCTTCTCTTTAGTAGATGAGTCTTGAGTCTACGGTGTGGAGACACCGGAGCGAGAGTACAGGTACTCGTTAGAGAACGAGGGCACTGAGCGTGACCACCTCGAGTAGTCATTAGGAAGTCTACCTTCTCGTCAATGACTGACTCGATGCTGCAGTAGTGTGTCTGGTTCTTTGACCTGAGATGCATCGGCAGTTCACCTTGAGGGTGTTATAGTTTGACTACACCATTACTCGGTCTCCTAGCCATATGGAACCCTGAGGTGTATGTTGGCTATAGCATGTTCATTGTAGGAACTGGATTGCATCAAGATGGGAATCTATCTACCTCGGTGGTAGAGGAGCAGCCCTATGATGATCATGAGAATCAAGTCCAGAAGCCCATGGCCATGGCAGAGTGAAATAATAGAAAGAGTTTCTATTTAGATTTTCACATTGGACTCGAATCGAATGATTACATCATATGACAGAGACTAGGGTTTGACGAGTTCACCTTAACCCTAATCTGATCGGGGCTCAAGATAGAAGAACTTAATCACACAGGTAGCTGCACCAAGAGGTTCGCATTCAGCTCTGATGGGTTGCCACCATATACTGCTAGGTGTCACTGGTGGATTTTGGGAGCAATTAGAATGATTTAGATGATCGATCATTCTAGCTGTTCGAATCAGAAGAGTTCTGATCCATCGAAAGGAGTTTCGATGATGTCTATGATAGAGATCATGACATATCCCATTACCATACAGAACTGAACCTAACTGGGTCACACAAACAAGGGTTTGAATCTGGTGATCATCAATTGAACTGATCTAGTTCAATTGATCTGAATGAGATTCAATTAGGTTCAAGGAAATCGTGCTAGCACTCGATTGAACCTAACGTTCTTCTTTTACTATCATAAATAAGTTGTCCTGACTGAGCCAAAGGAGTTTGTGCTCAATCAGAGGCCTTCATATGGTCTGACTGGAGGTTGTCCAAGTCAGAATAGGTTGTCTTATTTGTAAGACATTACCTGCCATTTTTGGTCACCTGCCATTTCTTGTTCTTTGACTTTGGTCAAAAGTCTACCTTTGACTGGTCAAACGTTGACCATTGACCCTTTGACTTTTGACCACATGTCATGCACCTATTGGAGAGCTGGTGGGGGCCTGTCCCCCTGCCAGAACCTGGCAAGGAGAAGGGCGCACGCCAAGGGTGGCGTGAGCCCAAGTAGGAGGCGCCTAGGAGTCCTTGTTGGACAAGGACTCCACCTCCCTTTTGGATTCCAATCAGAGTTCTACTAAGAATCCAGTTTGACTGGTCTTAGGCACCCTCTAAGGAGGAATCCAGGGGTCTCTATTCCAACCAATCAGATTTAGATCTGATTTCACAAAGGGTTGTGATTGGTTGAGAGGAAGAGGAGTTGGATCACAAGAGGTCTATAAATAAGACCCTGCGCCCAACCCTAATTCCAAGTAAAGTGAATGCTATTAGACACGCCCCAAGGCTGCCTCTCCCCTCCTTCTCCATGCCATAGTCTCTTCTCCCCTTGCTCTCCACGTCCAAAAGGTGTTTTGGACTTAGGTTGGTGCGATTCAGATCAAGGAAAGGCGATCAAAAGCAAGAAGGCTGCGCTGCTGCAAAAGGACGACTGCAGATCTTCAAAAGAGTTTTGAAGATCCTCCAGATCAGATCCAGATCTGATTTTTGGAGGTGTGATAGAGAAGAAGAGGTTCTCCAAATCCAACCTGAGTGGATACCAGTAGAGGCCAGGCGCTTGCATGGCTAAGATCCAGAACCTTCTGCTGCAATCTGGATCATCTACAGGGTAATAGGATTACCCAAATCAGGTAAATTGAATTTGATTTAATTTATCTTGTTTTATTTTATTTATTAAAATAATAAGAATCAGATATGAAATATATCAAGATCTGATTGAGATCAAGAGAAAATTTTTGAAATATATCTCTTGATCTAATCAGATCTGGACGAACCTGGATCGGGAAATCAGGATTTTCCTTCATCAGTTTGGAGCCAATTTGCACCGTATGCTCCGCGTTCCCATCATTTAGAAGGATTGAGATAAGATCTTCCATCGATTCTCTCCTTTTTTCTATGAGGTCGTCCCAGACATCTAGCTCGTCAATAGGACAAGGATCGGACTGTTCTTCCTTTTGCAGAGCAATTGAGTAGTAGTACCTTGCGAGAGCTTGATCTCTCCTGACCTCTTCAATCTCATAACTTGTCGAGAACTTCATCTTCAAATAATAAGTTAACACCACCACTCAAAGTGCATTTAGACCAGGTCGGTCGAGAATTACATTATAAGCAAAGGAAGCCTTTACTACCAGAAAATCCACTTATACTCTGGATTATCTTGGATATTGTCCTGCAGCCACAACTAGAGTTATTACACCTTCAATTGATACTGCAGCACTAGCGAAGCCTACTAGTGGAGAGTTTATTGGTCCAAGCTGACTATTAGATATTGACATTTTGGAGAAAGCACTATAAGACAAGACGTCAACCGAACTTCCATTATCAACTAGGATGCAACATGCATTATAGTCTATTATATTTAAAGAGATTATAACTGCATCATTATGTGAAAACTGTACTCCTCGTGCATCTACCTCAGTGAAGATTATGGGTTCTTCAGTCCTCCATCTCTTCACTAATCCCTCAAATCTGCTGGCCTCTTCTCACCGAAATCCCCCAGAGATAGTGTTGATGATGCTGAGAGGCAGTCGATCTCCTTGTTATTCCTTCCTCCTTGGTGGTTCTGGCTGTGGCAGTGCCCTCAATCGATCTTCTCTTGCTTCAGGCCGGTATCAGAGGAATCGATCCAACCGACCTCTCCTGATGAGCTCCTTAATCTCGTTTTGGAGCTGAATGCATTTTTCAGTATCGTGGCCATGGTCACGATGGTAGAGGTAGCATTTGCTAGGATTACACTTGCCAAGATGAGTGTGCATCCTTTCAGACCTTGGTAGTTGCTCCTTGATCTCCATCAATACTTGCAATTTTGGAGCATTGAGGGGAGCGTAGTTGTGAAACCTTCTGGAGGAAGAACTTCTTCGTGCCCTTCTGTTAGGGCTTCTTTGACGATAAGCTCGAGGAGGAGTTCAGACTCGCTAGCGCTCAAGGAAAGTTCGTGAGCGTGGCCAAACTTTATTTGGCCCTCCATCAGCTGCGGGTTTATTAGACTCACCTGCCTATCGCTCTCCTATGGCTTCCTCATTCTTCAACTTGAATGCTTCTTCCACTCGGGCATATCCTTCAGCCTGAGCTAGCAGGTCAGCAAAGTCTCTGGGATACTTTTTTTTAGAAAGAATAATAAATCATTCTTCTAAAGGCCATCCTTAAGTGCGGTCATTGCAACAGACTGATCTAGATTTTGGACCTCCAATGTAGCAGCATTAAATCGAATGATATAAGTCTGGATAGATTTCCCCTCCTTCTGCTTGATATTCATTAGAAAATTCAAACCTCGGTAGGGATGCCGCTGCTAACAAAATGAGCTACAAACTGATGGCTCATCTGATCAAAGAAGAAGATCATACCTGACTTCAACACTAAGTATCAGTTTCTTGCTGCTCCCCTCAAGGTAGATAGAAAAGCTTGGCATAAGATGGCGTCTGGTGCACTATGGAGCAGCATCATGGTCTGAAAGGCCTCTAGGTGATCGATCGGATAAGAGGTTCCATCATAGCTTTCAAATTAGGAAAGCTTGAAGTTCGATGGAATGGGCCCTTGCATAAATCAGAGAGAGAAAGGAGGATTGCTACAGACATTGTCATGGTGAGCTAGGGCGATGTGGTGGAGTTTCTCAATTCGTCGGTCCATCTCTCATAGTTTTTGATCAAGGACGTCATCTCGATCGCAGATCTTGGAAGACTTTCAACTATAGATGGGAAAGGTCTCTTTCGAAAAAAAATTATGATCCAAATAAGGATCCTCTGCTCTTTATTTTTCCTTCCCATGGGCGACGGATATGCTAGCCCAAGTGCGCCTTCTTAGGATCGATTCCTGTCATCCCGATGGCAGATTTTCTAGTGGAACTGCCATCAAGGGTTGCCGTATGGACTGCACCATTTTGGTGAGGCCCTGAACCCACTGCATTAGCAGGTTAAACTACTCCAGATCAACCATGACCGTCGGTGGAGGAGGAGATTGAAGCACCGATGATGGAGCAGGAATGGATGGATCTAGCTCAGATCTAGTGATAGAAGCGGTAGATCTTCAGGTAGTCATCTTCTTTGGAGGTATTTCTTGAGATTGAGGGAGAGGATGGAGATTAACCTTAAAGAAGAAGATCGACAGGATCGACTAAGCACTCCTTTAAGAATAAGGATATACAAATGGTGCCCTTCCTTTGGCGCCAATTCTGTTGGTGCAGAATCTGATTGACGTTGGATCGAGCTGGAGTTGAGGAAGAAGAAGTCACCATCGATGACCTACAAAATAAAGTTCCATTTGGAGTCGATGGTAGTGGCTCTGGTAGGACCCTCCGACGATCAAGTCAGCTCTTTTGGCCAATAGAAATAGAGTGCTCAAAAAAGAATTTAGTAGAATTTTGAGAAGGAGAAGAGAGCTTAGAGAAAACATATATGGAGGATCCATTTTATAGATGGAGCCTATAGCAGACTGATAGTGACAGCCATAACCATCCGATAGAGGGCCGTTCAGAGCCATGTAGAGTTTGTTATGGAGAGTAGTGTCCATTGTCGTGGTCTGCCCATTCATTGAGATTTAATAGTCGAAGTTCGGAGGAAGCAGGTGTTGGTTGGTGAAAAGTTTTGACATATATCAATTCCAGAGGAGTTCGAACTTTTAAAGAGAATATGACTAGAGGAGATCATCTGAGAGGAATGCTAGTTGAAATTTGGAAGTAATGTTAGATATATGTGTCCTAGAAGCCAGAATTGGCTGACACTTGTAATACACTCTTAGGGGCAAAATTGTAATTTTGACTAAAAGCAATAAATGGATTATTTTCTATCACATATGTGTATTTAGTGTCTGTGATACATCCTTTGAGTTAATGGTAATGATAATTCATATTTTCAAGAGTTGAAAATTTAAGACATGAATAATCATTGTTAACTCATAAATTGCTCCCGACCATAGGATCATCATGAGGATGGTGATTGATCCGGAAGGTTGGTGTACAATCGCTTCTCTTTAGTAGATGAGTCTTGAGTCTACGGTGTGGAGACATCGGAGCGAGAGTACAGGTACTCGTTAGAGAACGAGGGCACTGAGCGTGACCACCTCGAGTAGTCATTAGGAAGTCTACCTTCTCGTCAATGACTGACTCGATGCTGCAGTAGTGTGTCTGGTTCTTTGACCTGAGGTGCATCGGCAGTTCACCTTGAGGGTGTTATAGTTTGACTACACCATTACTCGATCTCCTAGCCATATGGAACCCTGAGGTGTATGTTGGCTATGACATGTTCATTGTAGGAACTGGATTGCATCAAGATGGAATCTATCTACCTCGGTGGTAGAGGAGCAGCCCTATGATAATCATGAGAATCAAGTCCAGAAGCCCATGGCCATGGCAGAGTGAAATAATAGAAAGAGTTTCTATTTAGATTTTCACATTGGACTCGAATCGAATGATTACATCATATGACAGAGACTAGGGTTTGACGAGTTCACCTTAACCCTAATCTGATCGGGGCTCAAGATAGAAGAACTTAATCACACAGGTAGCTGCACCAAGAGGTTCGCATTCAGCTCTGATGGGTTGCCACCATATACTGCTAGGTGTCACTGGTGGATTTTGGGAGCAATTAGAATGATTTAGATGATCGATCATTCTAGCTGTTCGAATCAGAAGAGTTCTGATCCATCGAAAGGAGTTTCGATGATGTCGATGATAGAGATCATGACATATCCCATTACCATACAGAACTGAACCTAACTGGGTCACACAAACAAGGGTTTGAATCTGGTGATCATCAATTGAACTGATCTAGTTCAATTGATCTGAATGAGATTCAATTAGGTTCAAGGAAATCATGCTAGCACTCGATTGAACCTAACGTTCTTCTTTTGCTATCATAAATAAGTTGTCCTGACTGAGCCAAAGGAGTTTGTGCTCAATCAGAGGCCTTCATATGGTCTGACTGGAGGTTGTCCAAGTCAGAAAAGGTTGTCTTATTTGTAAGACATTACCTGCCATTTTTGGTCACCTGCCATTTCTTGTTCTTTGACTTTGGTCAAAAGTCTACCTTTGACTGGTCAAACGTTGACCATTGACACTTTGACTTTTGACCACATGTCATGCACCTATTGGAGAGCTGGTGGGGGCCTGTCCCCCTGCCAGAACCTGGCAAGGAGAAGGGCGCACGCCACCCTAGGCGTGTGCCCAAGTTGGAGGCGCCTAGGAGTCCTTGTTGGACAAGGACTCCATCTCCTTTTTGGATTCCAATTAGAGTTCTTCTAAGAACCAACTTTGACTGGTCTTAGGCACCCTCTAAGGAGGAATCCAGGGGACTCTATTCCCACCAATCAGATTTAGATCTGATTTCACAAAGGATTGTGATTGGTTGGGAAGAAGAGGAGTTGGATCACAGCTAGTCTATAAATAAGACCCTATACCCAACTCAGATTTAAATAAGAGATATGATGGGATCATAGTTTCTCCATGCCCCAAGGCTGCCTCTCCCCTCCCTCTCCATGCCAAACCACCTTCTCCCCTTGCTCTCCACGTCCAAAAGGAGTTTTGGACCTTGGTTGGTGCGATTCAGATCAAAGAAAGGCGATCAAAAGCAAGAAGGCTGCGCTGCTGCAAAGGACGACTGCTGATCTTCAAAAAGAGTTTTGAAGATCCTCCAGATCAGATCCAGATCTGATTTTTGGAGGTGTGATAGAGAAGAAGAGGATCTCCAGATCCAGCCTGAGTGGATACCGGTAGAGGCCAGGCGCTTGCATGGCTAGATCCAGAACCTTCCGCTGCAAACAGGATCATCAACAGGGTAATAGGATTACCCAAATCAGGTAAATTAAATTTGATTTAATTTATCTTTTAATTTATTTTATTTATTAAAATAATAAGAATTAGATCTAAAATATATCAAGATCTGATTGGGATTAAGAGAAAAAATTTTTGAAATATATCTCTTGATCTGATCAGATCTGAACGAACCTGGACCGGGAAATCAGGATTTCCCTTCAACTGGTATCAGAGCCATGGTTCTAAAATTGTATTTAGATCTGATTTTAAATTTATTTTAATTAAAAATAATTGATTTTAGATGTCACATGAGATGTGATCAGATCTAAAATCAAAAAAATTAAAATTAAATGATTTGGATCTAAGATTAGAAGATATGCATGACTAGTTCTAGAATAGAATAGTTCTATAGAATAGTCTTGCATGTTTTTGATTTAATTTGATTAAATCATATTTTAGATCTTTTTATTTACTATTTTCTTGATATTATAAGTGTTATAATAACATCTAAAAAATAGCAAATAAAAATTATTTAATTTTAAATATCATATGAGATATGATTGATGCATGTCTAGACTAGTTGTAGAATAGTTCTACATAATTGTCTAGATTAGAATTTATTTTGATTAGATCAATTTAAATCTAATTTTTAGATTATTATGAGATAATTTAGATCTGAAAACATGCATGATTTGATACATGAGATGTATGCAAAATATGCCATGATTAGATCTACTTTGTATATGAGATATATGATATAGATCTGATAACTGTTTTGTAGTATTGAATGTTCCTGATTAAGGCGTTCCTCTTGGCCGTCCGGTCATAAGAACGAAGAAGGGTTTAAAGGCCCTCTCTTCCCATTCGATGGGGTGTTCTTATGATGTGTAGGGGTGCTGCGTGTTCGTCCTTAATCAGAAATCCAAAACTTACTTTCTGCAAAACCCTAGATCCTGAAACCCTAGGATTTATTGTGCATATTTTGTTTATGAACCCTACTTAATTAAGAATTAAGTTTATGGAATATTAATTAGGTCTAAAATTGAAGAATTTTAGATCTAAGACATATTCATAATACTGGGTTCGGGCTTGGGTAGCTCAATTAGGTCTAAGCGGTTGATCAAACCGAATCAAGAGTTGGTTAGATGGGATCAACAATGCTTAAATTGACCAGCCTAATAGGATTAAGTCTGGGTCAAGATCGAGTCACGATCAAGCAAGACCTAATTAGGCTCAGAGGTTAGAGTCTGGATTGTAGGCTAACCCAATTGGTTCTGGCTCAACAATTTGGTGTCTAAGGTAAGTTTGGCACAGACGACCGACTGGTTTTTAATTGGAAGCTACTCGACCTGAATGCGTTCTTGTACGAGTTAATGGCATATTCCTTCCACCGGTCTCACTTACCTGGCCATATCTGTTGACACAGTTCTGATCTGAGGTGGTCAATAATCCGAGCTAACCCATGCCACTAGGTTAGTCATAATTGTTATGACTAAGCCAAGTCTAGTTTAATGAGACCTGAATCAATTCTCCCTAAGAAAAGATTAAGTCTGAGGTCTTCCACCATTGTAGATGTGCGGGCCCTTCCCGGGGTTGATTGTTCTCGGCTGGATACAGTGGCTCAGTTGCACCGGGAAAGATGCAACCATGTCTATTAGGCATTGGATGCTATGGGCTGGAGGATGAGTTGGGCTCAATATTCTGGATACGGTGAGAGACTCAATTAGGAACCCAGTCTATGCAAATGGTGGGTCTGACTTAACTAAGGAGTGGATCAATATTCCGGATACGGTGAGATTCATGAATTAGAGACCAAGTTTGGGTGCACCATGATTAGAGAATCATTGAACAAGAGTTGTTCACTCATTGGCTAACCCATCACCAATAACTGTTAGGTGAGGTGATGAGTCAGTTGGTGAGACCGCACCACCCACTAGAAATCATTAATCGTGGAGATTTTCGCATCTCTACAGAGGGAGTGTAGGGATCCGAGAAAATAGTGGGAGCTAATTTGTTTAAAAATAAAATCCCTAAACAAATTGGTCAAGTCAAAATTACAGTATCTAACTAGAATCTTTGACTCTCTACAGGAAAATGTCTGCGTCCAACCCATTGGCACGTATCCTGGACACACATAGACTGACTGGACCCAATTATAAAGATTGGCTCAGGAACTACAAAATTATTTTGGGTTTCAGAGAAGTTAACCCATGTTTTGGACCAGGACCCTCCCACCTTACCAGCCCGTCCATCTGTTGAACAGAGAGCATCTCTGGAAAAATGGATTGACGAAGATAATAAGGCCAGATATTACATGTTGGGCTCGATGTCTGATGAGCTCCAGCGCCAACATGAGGATATCGGGACTGCTCGCCAAATGTTGGCTCACCTGCAGGAGATGTTTGGTGAACAGAGTCGCGCAGCCAAATATCAAGTCACAAAATGACTTTTTAAGGCTAAGATGCGTGATGGGCAGTCAGTCCAAGATCACTGTCTGACAATGATCAAGGACATGGAAGAGCTTGAGAAGCTCGGTGTGAAGTTGGACTTGGACCTGCAGAACGATATTATTCTGCAATCCTTGACTGATGCATATGGGCAATTCATCATGAATTACCACATGCATAAACTTCAGAATTCCTTGGCCGAATTAATGAATATGCTGGTTACCGCTGAGCTTTCTATGAAAGGTTCTAAAGGCTCAGTTCTTGCTATGGAACGGACTTCTTCCAAAAGAAAGTCTTATGGAAAAGAAAAAGAAGTCTGTGAAAAAGCAAAAGGTGGAAGGATCAAAGAAGAAGAAGGCAGAACCGAAGAAAAAGGTCGATGGCAAAGGAAAGTGTTTCCATTGCAACAGCGACGGCCATTGGAAGCGGAACTGCCCTACTTACCTGGCCACCCTGAAGAACAAGAAGGAAGGTCCTTCTGGAGGTATGCTCATTATTCGAGCAAAACGTGAATGCCAAACGACCTAGGGATAGTCCAAACGACAGATATCTATGGCACCTGAGATTAGGTCATATAGCAGAAGATAGGATCAACAAATTGGAGAAAAATGGGCTATTGAGTCCATTGACTTTTGAGTCATATCCAACTTGTGAATCTTGTCTTCAAGGCAAAATGACTAAACTCCCTTTTGTTGGACATGGGGAGAGGGCCACAGATCTCCTTGCCCTAGTACATACTGATGTGTGCGGCCCATTTGATGTGCCGGCTAGAGGCAATTTTGTCTACTTCATTACCTTTACCGATGATCTGTCTAGGTATGGGTATGTGTATCTTATGAGACACAAGTCTGAAGCTTTTGAAAAGTTCAAAGAATTCAGACATGAAGTAGAAAAACAAACTGAAAAACCCATTAAGGTTCTTCGATCAGATCGAGGAGGTGAATACCTTAGCCGAGAATTCCTAGACTATCTCAAGGAAAATGGCATAGTCTCTCAATGGACTCCACCAGGAACACCTCAACTCAACGGGATTTCAGAATGGAGAAATCGGACTCTATTGGATATGGTTCGATCCATGATGAGCTTCACAGACCTCCCTGATTTTCCTTTGGGGACACTTCATTGTTAACTTCAATCTATCTACTGAATAGGGTTCCCTCTAAAACCGTTCCTACCACACCGTATGAGATATGGCACGGTAAGAAACCAAGTCTGAGTCATCTCAGAATTTGGGGTTGTCCGGCTCATGTCAAAAGACAACAAGCGGACAAGTTAGAGTTTAGGTCCTTCAGAGCTCGATTCATAGGATATCCTAAAGAGTCATTAGGATACTATTTCTACATTCCAGAAGACCACAATGTGATTGTGAGTCGACATGCCATCTTTCTTGAAAAATAGTTTATTCAAGATAGCGGCATTGGAAAGCATAGATCAAGCTTGATGAGAAAGTCTCACAAGTAGAAACGAGCTAAGGACCAAGTTGGAACCAAATCAGGTTGAGCCAATAAGAACACTACCTCCTCCACCTCGTAGATCGGAAAGAGTTTCCCGTCCCCCTGAAAGATACTTAGGTATTATTTCAGAGGAAGTAGAGAAAATGTTCCTCGTAGGTAATGGTGCTCATGGTGATGATCCCAAAACCTACAACGAGGCGATATCAGATATCGACTCCGAGAAATGGCTAGAGGCAATGCAGTCAGAAATTGACTCGATGCACTCAAACCAAGTCTGGACCTTGGTAGATCCACCAGAAGGTATAGTACCTATTGGGTGTAAATGGATCTTCAAGAGAAAGATTGGTGCAGATGGGAATGTGGAGACATTCAAGGCTAGACTAGGTGGCAAAAGGTTATAGTCAACGCGAAGGCATTGACTATCAGGATACCTTTTCCCCAGTAGGCTATGCTAAAATCCATCCGCACATTGCTTGCCGTTGCAGCCTATTTCGATTATGAAATATGGCAAATGGACGTGAAAATGGCATTCCTAAATGGATATCTTGAGGAAGATATCTATATGGAACAGCCGCTAGGTTTCACATCCAGTGATACTGATCACAAGGTTTGCAAGCTGCAAAGGTCCATATATGGACTTAAGCAAGCATCTCGGAGCTGGAACACTCGTTTCAATGATGTGATCAAAAAGTTTGGTTTCATCAAAAATGAAGAGGAACCATGTGTTTTCAAAAGGGTCAGTGGGAGCGCTGTTGTCTTCCTCGTATTGTACGTGGATGACATCCTCCTTATTGGGAATGATATTCCCATGTTGACATCAGTCAAGATGTGGTTGTCCAAGGAATTCTCCATGAAAGACCTAGGTGAAGCATCCTTTATTCTAGGAATTAAGGTCTATAGGGATAGACCGAATAGGATGCTAGGACTTTCACAGAAGATGTACATAGAGAAAGTACTAAAGAGGTTTAGTATGGAAAACTCTAAGAGGGGATTAATACCCTTCAGACATGGTATTCATCTTTCCAAGAAGATGTGCCCTAGCACACCTGAGGAAATAGAACGCATGAGCAAGATCCCTTATGCTTCTGCAATAGGGAGCCTCATGTATGCCATGCTATGTACACGACCTGATATAGCCCATGCTGTGAGTGTCACAAGCAGATATCAGTCAAATCCAGGTGAAGAACACTGGACTTCTGTGAAATGTATCCTTAAGTACTTGAGAAGAACTAAGGATATGATGTTGGTCTTTGGTAACGGAGAACTCCAAGTCCAGGGATACACAGACTCGGATTTCATGTCCGATATAGATGATCGAAAGTCGACATCTGGAGTCTGTTTGTGTGCAATGGTGGTGCTGTCAGCTGGAAGAGTTCCAAGCAAACGGCGATACCACCTCATCCACGATTACCTCGAGAAGGGTTACGTCGAGGTCAAGAGAGTCGACTCCACAGATAATGTGGCAGACCCACTTACAAAGCCGTTGGGCCAGCAGAAGTTCGAAGCCCACCTTGAGAAGATGGGACTTAGACTTGTAGCCAATTGGCTTTAGGACAAGTGGGAGATTGTTAGATATATGTGCCCTAGAAGCCAGAATTGGCTGACACTTGTAATACACTTCTAGGGGCAAAATTATAATTTTGACTAAAATCAATAAATGGGTTATTTTCTATCACATATGTGTATTTAGTGTCTGTGATACATCCTTTGAGTTAATGGTAATGATAATTCATATTTTCAAGAGTTGAAAATTTAAGACATGAATAATCATTATTAACTCATAAATTGCTCCCGACCATAGGATCATCACGAGGATGGTGATTGATCCGGAAGGTTGGTGTACAATCGCTTCTCTTTAGTAGATGAGTCTTGAGTCTACGGTGTGGAGACACCGGAGTGAGAGTACAGGTACTCGTTAGAGAACGAGGGCACTGAGCGTGACCACCTCGAGTAGTCATTAGGGAGTCTACCTTCTCGTCAATGACTGACTCGATGCTGCAGTAGTGTGTCTGGTTCTTTGACCTGAGGTGCATCGGCAGTTCACCTTGAGGGTGTTATAGTTTGACTACACCATTACTCGGTCTCCTAGCCATATGGAACCCTGAGGTGTATGTTGGCTATAGCATGTTCATTGTAGGAACTGGATGGCATCAAGATGGAATCTATCTACCTCGGTGGTAGAGGAGCAGCCCTATGATAATCATGAGAATCAAGTCCAGAAGCCCATGGCCATGGCAGAGTGAAATAATAGAAAGAGTTTCTATTTAGATTTTCACATTGGACTCGAATCGAATGATTACATCATATGACAGAAACTAGGGTTTGACGAGTTCACCTAAACCCTAATCTGATCGGGCTCAAGATAGAAGAACTAAATCACACAGGTAGCTGCACCAAGAGGTTTGCATTCAGCTCTGATGGGTTGCCACCATATACTGCTAGGTGTCACTGGTGGATTTTGGGAGCAATTAGAATGATTTAGATGATCGATCATTCTAGCTGTTCGAATCAGAAGAGTTCTGATCCATCGAAAGGAGTTTCGATGATGTCGATGATAGAGATCATGACATATCCCATTACCATACAGAACTGAACCTAACTGGGTCACACAAACAAGGGTTTGAATCTGGTGATCATCAATTGAACTGATCTAGTTCAATTGATCTGAATGAGATTCAATTAGGTTCAAGAAAATCGTGCTAGCACTCGATTGAACCTAACGTTCTTCTTTTGCTATCATAAATAAGTTGTCCTGTCTGAGCCAAAGGAGTTTGTGCTCAATCAGAGGCCTTCATATGGTCTGACTGGAGGTTGTCCAAGTCAGAAAAGGTTGTCTTATTTGTAAGACATTACCTGCCATTTTTGGTCACCTGCCATTTCTTGTTCTTTGACTTTGGTCAAAAGTCTACCTTTGACTGGTCAAACGTTGACCATTGACACTTTGACTTTTGACCACATGTCATGCACCTATTGGAGAGCTGGTGGGGGCCTGTCCCCCTGCCAGAACCTGGCAAGGAGAAGGGTGCACGCCACCCTAGGCGTGTGCCCAAGTTGGAGGCGCCTAGGAGTCCTTGTTGGACAAGGACTCCATCTCCTTTTTGGATTCCAATTAGAGTTCTTCTAAGAACCAACTTTGACTGGTCTTAGGCACCCTCTAAGGAGGAATCCAGGGGACTCTATTCCACCAATCAGATTTAGATCTGATTTCACAAAGGATTGTGATTGGTTGGGAAGAAGAGGAGTTGGATCATAGCTAGTCTATAAATAAGACCCTGTATCCCAACTCAGATTAAATAAGAGATATGATGAGATCATAGTTTCCCACACCCCAAGGCTGCCTCTCCCCTCCCTCTCCATGCCAAACCACCTTCTCCCCTTGCTCTCCACATCCAAAAGGAGTTTTGGACCTTGGTTGGTGCAATTCAGATCAAAGAAAGGCGATCAAAAGTAAGAAGGCTGCGCTGCTGCAAAGGATGACTGCTCATCTTCAAAAAGAGTTTTGAAGATCCTCCAGATCAGATCTAGATCTGATTTTTGGAGGTGTGATAGAGAAGAAGAGGATCTCTAGATCCAACCCGAGTGGATACCGGTAGAGGCCAGGCGCTTGCGTGGCTAAGATTCAGAACCTTCCGCTGCAAACAGGATCATCAACAGGGTAATAGGATTACCCAGATCAGGTAAATTAAATTTGATTTAATTTATCTTTTAATTTTATTTTATTAAAATAATAAGAATTAGATCTGAAACATATCAATATCTGATTGGGATCAAGAGAAAATTTTTTGAAATATATCTCTTGATATGATCAAATCTGAACGAACCTAGATCGAGAAATCAGGATTTCCCTTCAAGTAATCCACTGGAGGAATCTAGTTAGAGTTCGATTGATGGAGAAGTCTAGAAGGAGTCCGATTGATGGAGAAATTCGACTGAAGGAGAATTTTGGAAGGAGTTCTACTGAAGAAGAAGTCTGGATGGAGTCCAACTGATGGAGGAGTTCAACTGAAGGAGAAGTTCGAAAAGAGTCCGACTGATGGAGAGGTTCAACTGAAGGAGAAGTTCGAAAGGAGTCCGACTACTGAAGGAGTCTGGAAGAAGTTTGACTATTGGAGGGGTCCAAAAAGAGTATGACTACTGGAGGGGTTCGGAAGGAGTTTGATTGCTGGAGGAAGAATTCTCAATCGAAGCTTTTCTATGATTACCAGTTACATTAGGCTAAGCATCATATTGGACTTCGACGGGAGTGGGGTTTATCCCTAATACCAACTATGGTTGGTCAACCTAACCACCATTAGAGAGACACATCCAAATCATCATATGATGAATGATAATTCTATTAATCAACAAGCACTAGGCCTATAGGCCTCTAATGATTATTGAGTTAATGGACTCATTATCAAACACCTTAATGAGAGGCTATGACTTGGTTATTTCCATAACTTCGTTATTTTAAGGATCTAATAATTTTAGAGGATTTGAATTATTAGTGATTTAAGGATAGAAAGGACATGGACCAATTTGCTCCCATTGACTTCACCAAGTCAGATCATCCCACTAACTTCATAAGTCACTAATGAGAATTAGGATCAATTTTGGTCCATGGGCACCTATATCAGTCTCATTGAATGAAATCAGTCTCACCCTCACTAGTAATCGAAATTGAGGGTAAGTCCCTTTTGTGTTAGATATATGTGCCCTAGAAGCCAGAATTGGCTGACACTTGTAATACACTTCTAGGGGCAAAATTATAATTTTGACTAAAATCAATAAATGGGTTATTTTCTATCACATATGTGTATTTAGTGTCTGTGATACATCCTTTGAGTTAATGGTAATGATAATTCATATTTTCAAGAGTTGAAAATTTAAGACATGAATAATCATTATTAACTCATAAATTGCTCCCGACCATAGGATCATCACGAGGATGGTGATTGATCCGGAAGGTTGGTGTACAATCGCTTCTCTTTAGTAGATGAGTCTTGAGTCTACGGTGTGGAGACACCGGAGCGAGAGTACAGGTACTCGTTAGAGAACGAGGGCACTGAGCGTGACCACCTCGAGTAGTCATTAGGGAGTCTACCTTCTCGTCAATGACTGACTCGATGCTGCAGTAGTGTGTCTGGTTCTTTGACCTGAGGTGCATCGGCAGTTCACCTTGAGGGTGTTATAGTTTGACTACACCATTACTCGGTCTCCTAGCCATATGGAACCCTGAGGTGTATGTTGGCTATAGCATGTTCATTGTAGGAACTGGATTGGCATCAAGATGGAATCTATCTACCTCGGTGGTAGAGGAGCAGCCCTATGATAATCATGAGAATCAAGTCCAGAAGCCCATGGCCATGGCAGAGTGAAATAATAGAAAGAGTTTCTATTTAGATTTTCACATTGGACTCGAATCGAATGATTACATCATATGACAGAGACTAGGGTTTGACGAGTTCACCTTAACCCTAATCTGATCGGGGCTCAAGATAGAAGAACTTAATCACACAGGTAGCTGCACCAAGAGGTTCGCATTCAGCTCTGATGGGTTGCCACCATATACTGCTAGGTGTCACTGGTGGATTTTGGGAGCAATTAGAATGATTTAGATGATCGATCATTCTAGCTGTTCGAATCAGAAGAGTTCTGATCCATCGAAAGGAGTTTCGATGATGTCGATGATAGAGATCATGACATATCCCATTACCATACAGAACTGAACCTAACTGGGTCACACAAACAAGGGTTTGAATCTGGTGATCATCAATTGAACTGATCTAGTTCAATTGATCTGAATGAGATTCAATTAGGTTCAAGGAAATCGTGCTAGCACTCGATTGAACCTAACGTTCTTCTTTTACTATCATAAATAAGTTGTCCTGACTGAGCCAAAGGAGTTTGTGCTCAATCAGAGGCCTTCATATGGTCTGACTGGAGGTTGTCCAAGTCAGAAAAGGTTGTCTTATTTTGTAAGACATTACCTGCCATTTTTGGTCACCTGCCATTTCTTGTTCTTTGACTTTGGTCAAAAGTCTACCTTTGACTGGTCAAACGTTGACCATTGACACTTTGACTTTTGACCACATGTCATGCACCTATTGGAGAGCTGGTGGGGGCCTGTCCCCCTGCCAGAACCTGGCAAGGAGAAGGGCGCACGCCACCCTAGGCGTGTGCCCAAGTTGGAGGCGCCTAGGAGTCCTTGTTGGACAAGGACTCCATCCTCCCTTTTTGGATTCCAATTAGAGTTCTTCTAAGAATCCAACTTTGACTGGTCTTAGGCACCCTCTAAGGAGGAATCCAGGGGACTCTATTCCCACCAATCAGATTTAGATCTGATTTCACAAAGGGTTGTGATTGGTTGGGAAGAAGAGGAGTTGGATCACAGCTAGTCTATAAATAAGACCCTGTACCCAACTCAGATTAACATGAGATTGAAGCTAAGAGTTTCCATACGCCCCAAGGCTGCCTCTCCCCTCCTTCTCCATGCCAAACCACCTTCTCCCCTTGCTCTCCACGTCCAAAAGGAGTTTTGGATTTTTGTTGGTGCGATTCAAGCAAGAGAAAGGCGATCAAAAGCAAGAAGGCTGCGCTGCTGCAAAGGACGACTGCTGATCTTCAAAAGGAGTTTTGAAGATCCTCCAGATCAGATCCAGATCTAATTTTTGGAGATGTGATAGAGAAGAAGAGGATCTCCAGATCCAGCCTGAGTGGATACCGGTAGAGGCCAGGCGCTTGCGTGGCTAGATCCAGAACCTTCCGCTGCATACAGGATCATCAACAGGGTAATAGGATTACCCAAATCAGGTAAATTAAATTTGATTTAATTTATCTTTTATTTATTTTATTTATTAAAATAATAAGAATCAGATCTAAAATATCATAGATCTGATATAGATCAAAGAAAAAATTTTTGAAATATATCTCTTGATCTGATCAGATCTGAACGAACCTGGACCGGGAAATCAGGATTTCCCTTCAACTGGTATCAGAGCCATGGTTCTAAAAATATTTAGATCTAATTTTAAATTTATTTTAATTAAAAAATAATTGATTTTAGATGTCACATGAGATGTGATCAGATCTGAAAATCAGAAAAAATTAAAATTAAATGATTTGGATCTAAGATTAGAAGATATGCATGACTAGTTCTAGAATAGAATAGTTCTATAGAATAGTCTTGCATGTTTTCAATTTAATTTGATTAATCCATATTTTAGATCTATTTATTTACTATTTTTTGATATTATAATGGTTATAATAACATCTAAAAAATAGCAAATAAAAATTATTTAATTTTAAACATCATATGAGATATGATTGATGCATGTCTAGACTAGTTGTAGAATAGTTCTACATAGTTGTCTAGATTAGGATTTATTTTGATAAGATCAATTTAAATCTAATTTTTAGATTATTATGAGATAATTTAGATCTGAAAAATATGCATGATTCGATACATGAGATGTATGCAAAATATGCCATGATTAGATCTACTTTGTATATGAGATATATGATATAGATCTGATACTGTTTTGTAGTATTGAATGTTCCTGATTAAGGCGTTCCTCTTGGCCGTCCGGTCATAAGAATGAAGAAGGGTTTAAAGGCCCTCTCTTCCCATTCGATGGGGTGTTCTTATGATGTGTAGGGGTGCTGCGTGTTCGTCCTTAATCAGAAACCCAAAACTTACTTTCTGCAAAACCCTAGATCCTGAAACCCTAGGATTTATTGTGCATATTTTGTTTATGAACCCTACTTAATTAAGAATTAAGTTTATGGAATATTAATTAGGTCTAAAATTGAGAATTTCAGATCTAAGACATATTCATAATACTGGGTTCGGGCTTGGGTAGCTCAATTAGGTCTAAGCGGTTGATCAAACCGAATCAAGAGTTGGTTAGATGGGATCAACAATGCTTAAATTGACCAGCCTAATAGGATTAAGTCTGGGTCAAGATCGAGTCACGATCAAGCAAGACCTAATTAGGCTCAGAGGTTAGAGTCTGGATTGTAGGCTAACCCAATTGGTTCTGACTCAACAATTTGGTGTCTAAGGTAAGTTTGGCACATACGACCGACTGGTTTTTAATTGGAAGCTACTCGACCTGAATGCGTTCTTGTACGAGTTAATGGCATATTCCTTCCACCGGTCTCACTTACCTGGCCATATCTGTTGACACAGTTCTGATCTGAGGTGGTCAATAATCCGAGCTAACCCATGCCACTAGGTTAGTCATAATTGTTATGACTAAGCCAAGTCTAGTTTAATGAGACCTGAATCAATTCTCCCTAAGAAAAGATTAAGTCTGAGGTCTTCCACCATTGTAGATGTGCGGGCCCTTCCCGGGGTTGATTGTTCTCGGCTGGATACAGTGGCTCAGTTGCACCGGGAAGATGCAACCATGTCTATTAGGCATTGGATGCTATGGGCTGGAGGATGAGTTGGGCTCAATATTTCGGATACGGTGAGAGACTCAATTAGGAACCCAGTCTATGCAAATGGTGGGTCTGACTTAACTAAGGAGTGGATCAATATTCCGGATACGGTGAGATTCATGAATTAGAGACCAAGTTTGGGTGCACCATGATTAGAGAATCATTGAACAAGAGTTGTTCACTCATTGGCTAACCCATCACCAATAACTGTTAGGTGAGGTGATGAGTCAGTTGGTGAGACCGCACCACCCACTAGAAATCATTAATCGTGGAGATTTTCGCATCTCTACAGAGGGAGTGTAGGGATCCGAGAAAATAGTGGGAGCTAATTTGTTTAAAAATAAAATTCCCTAAACAAATTGGTCAAGTCAAAATTACAGTATCTAACTAGAATCTTTGACTCTCTACAGGAAAAATGTCTGCGTCCAACCCATTGGCACGTATCCTGGACACACATAGACTGACCGGACCCAATTATAAAGATTGGCTCAGGAACTACAAAATTATTTTGGGTTCTGAGAAGTTAACCCATGTTTTGGACCAGGACCCTCCCACCTTACCAGCCCGTCCATCTGTTGAACAGAGAGCGTCTCTGGAAAAATGGATAGACGAAGATAATAAGGCCAGATATTACATGTTGGGCTCGATGTCTGATGAGCTCCAGCGCCAACATGAAGATATCGGGACTGCTCGCCAAATGTTGGCTCACCTGCAGGAGATGTTTGGTGAACAGAGTCGCGCAGCCAAATATCAAGTCACGAAATGACTTTTTAAGGCTAAGATGCGTGATGGGCAGTCAGTCCAAGATCACTGTCTGACAATGATCAAGGACATGGAAGAGCTTGAGAAGCTCGGTGTGAAGTTGGACTTGGACCTGCAGAACGATATTATTCTGCAATCCTTGACTGATGCATATGGGCAATTCATCATGAATTACCACATGCATAAACTTCAGAAATTCCTTGGCCGAATTAATGAATATGCTGGTTACCGCTGAGCTTTCTATGAAAGGTTCTAAAGGCTCAGTTCTTGCTATGGAACGGACTTCTTCCAAAAGAAAGTCTTATGGAAAGAAAAAGAAGTCTGTGAAAAAGCAAAAGGTGGAAGGATCAAAGAAGAAGAAGGCAGAGCCGAAGAAAAAGGCCGATGTCAAAGGAAAGTGTTTCCATTGCAACAGCGACGGCCATTGGAAGCGGAACTGCCCTACTTACCTGGCCACCCTGAAGAACAAGAAGGAAGGTCCTTCTGGAGGTATGCTCGTTATTGAGTCTAACCTTACGGTTTCTTCTGCATCCAGTTGGGTGCTTGACTCTGGTTCTAGTGCTCATCTGTGCACTTCTATGCAGGGTCTTGAGGATAGCAGGAGGCTGAGGGATGGAGACATGATCCTACGCATCGGTAATGGAGCAAGAGTTGCTGCAGTAGCCGTGGGAACATACCCTCTTCGATTACCATCTGGTTTAGACTTAGTTTTGAAAGACTGTTATTATGTGCCTGCAGCTAGCAGGAATTTGATTTCTGTTTCATGCTTAGCACAAGAAGGTTATGTGATCACCTTCTTTAAGGACCATTGTAACATTCTTTATGAAAGAAATAAAATTGCAAATGGTTTCCTTATTAATGGTCTTTATCAGCTACATATTGATGTACCTATTTTAACTATCGAGCAAAACGTGAATGCCAAACGACCTAGGGATAGTCCAAACGACAGATATCTATGGCACCTGAGATTAGGTCATATAGCAGAAGATAGGATCAACAAATTGGAGAAAAATGGGCTATTGAGTCCATTGACTTTCCGAGTCATATCCAACTTGTGAATCTTGTCTTCAAGGCAAAATGACTAAACTCCCTTTTGTTGGACATGGGGAAAGGGCCACAGATCTCCTTGCCCTAGTACATACTGATGTGTGCGGCCCATTTGATGTGCCGGCTAGAGGCAATTTTGTCTACTTCATTACCTTTACCGATGATCTGTCTAGGTATGGGTATGTGTATCTTATGAGACACAAGTCTGAAGCTTTTGAAAAGTTCAAAGAATTCAGACATGAAGTAGAAAAACAAACTGGAAAACCCATTAAGGTTCTTCGATCAGATCGAGGAGGTGAATACCTTAGCCGGAAATTCCTAGACTATCTTAAGGAAAATGGCATAGTCTCTCAATGGACTCCACCAGGAACACCTCAACTCAACGGGGTTTCAGAATGGAGAAATCGGACTCTATTGGATATGGTTCGATCCATGATGAGCTTCACAGACCTCCCTGATTTTCTTTGGGGACACTCATTGTTAACTTCAATCTTATCTACTGAATAGGGTTCCCTCTAAAACCGTTCCTACCACACCGTATGAGATATGGCACGGTAAGAAACCAAGTCTGAGTCATCTCAGAATTTGGGGTTGTCCGGCTCATGTCAAAAGACAACAAGCGGACAAGTTAGAGTTTAGGTCCTTTAGAGCTCGATTCATAGGATATCCTAAAGAGTCATTAGGATACTATTTCTACATTCCAGAAGACCACAATGTGATTGTGAGTCGACATGCCATCTTTCTTGAAAAATAGTTTATTCAAGATAGCGGCATTGGAAAGCAGATCAAGCTTGATGAGAAAGTCTCACAAGTGGAACGAGCTAAGGACCAATTGGAACCAAATCAGGTTGAGCCAATAAGAACACTACCTCCTCCACCTCGTAGATCGGAAAGAGTTTTCCCCCCCTGAAAGATACTTAGGTATTATTTCAGAGGAAGTAGAGAAAATGTTCCTCGTAGGTAATGGTGCTCATGGTGATGATCCCAAAACCTACAACGAGGCGATATCAGATATCGACTCCGAGAAATGGCTAGAGGCAATGCAGTCAGAAATTGACTCGATGCACTCAAACCAAGTCTGGACCTTGGTAGATCCACCAGAAGGTATAGTACCTATTGGGTGTAAATGGATCTTCAAGAGAAAGATTGGTGCAGATGGGAATGTGGAGACATTCAAGGCTAGACTAGTGGCAAAAGGTTATAGTCAACGCGAAGGCATTGACTATCAGGATACCTTTTCCCCAGTGGCTATGCTAAAATCCATCCGCACATTGCTTGCCGTTGCAGCCTATTTCGATTATGAAATATGGCAAATGGACGTGAAAACGGCATTCCTAAATGGATATCTTGAGGAAGATATCTATATGGAACAGCCGCTAGGTTTCACATCCAGTGATACTGATCACAAGGTTTGCAAGCTGCAAAGGTCCATATATGGACTTAAGCAAGCATCTCGGAGCTGGAACACTCGTTTCAATGATGTGATCAAAAAGTTTGGTTTCATCAAAAATGAAGAGGAACCATGTGTTTTCAAAAAGGGTCAGTGGGAGCGCTGTTGTCTTCCTCGTATTGTACGTGGATGACATCCTCCTTATTGGGAATGATATTCCCATGTTGACATCAGTCAAAATATGGTTGTCCAAGGAATTCTCCATGAAAGACCTAGGTGAAGCATCCTTTATTCTAGGAATTAAGGTCTATAGGGATAGACCGAATAGGATGCTAGGACTTTCACAGAAGATGTACATAGAGGAAGTACTAAAGAGGTTTAGTATGGAAAACTCTAAGAGGGGATTAATACCCTTCAGACATGGTATTCATCTTTCCAAGAAGATGTGCCCTAGCACACCTGAGGAAATAGAACGCATGAGCAAGATCCCTTATGCTTCTGCAATAGGGAGCCTCATGTATGCCATGCTATGTACACGACCTGATATAGCCCATGCTGTGAGTGTCACAAGCAGATATCAGTCAAATCCAGGTGAAGAACACTGGACTTCTGTGAAATGTATCCTTAAGTACTTGAGAAGAACTAAGGATATGATGTTGGTCTTTGGTAATGGAGAACTCCAAGTCCAGGGATACACAGACTCGGATTTCATGTCCGATATAGATGATCGAAAGTCGACATCTGGAAGTCTGTTTGTGTGCAATGGTGGTGCTGTCAGCTGGAAGAGTTCCAAGCAAACTGGTGATATATCCATCCTCATCCAAGCGATTACCTCGAGAAGGGTTACGTCGAGGTCAAGAGAGTCGAACTCCGCAGATAATGTGGCAGACCCACTTACAAAGCCGTTGGGCCAGCAGAAGATCGAAGCCCACCTTGAGAAGATGGGACTTAGACTTGTAGCCAATTGGCTTTAGGACAAGTGGGAGATTGTTAGATATATGTGCCCTAGAAGCCAGAATTGGCTGACACTTGTAATACACTTCTAGGGGCAAAATTATAATTTTGACTATAATCAATAAAATGGGTTATTTTCTATCACATATGTGTATTTAGTGTCTGTGATACATCCTTTGAGTTAATGGTAATGATAATTCATATTTTCAAGAGTTGAAAATTTAAGACATGAATAATCATTATTAACTCATAAAATGCTCCCGACCATAGGATCATCACGAGGATGGTGATTGATCCGGAAGGTTGGTGTACAATCGCTTCTCTTTAGTAGATGAGTCTTGAGTCTACGGTGTGGAGACACCGGAGCGAGAGTACAGGTACTCGTTAGAGAACGAGGGCACTGAGCGTGACCACCTCGAGTAGTCATTAGGGAAGTCTACCTTCTCGTCAATGACTGACTCGATGCTGCAGTAGTGTGTCTGGTTCTTTGACCTGAGGTGCATCGGCAGTTCACCTTGAGGGTGTTATAGTTTGACTACACCATTACTCGGTCTCCTAGCCATATGGAACCCTGAGGTGTATGTTGGCTATAGCATGTTCATTGTAGGAACTGGATTGCATCAAGATGGAATCTATCTACCTCGGTGGTAGAGGAGCAGCCCTATGATGAATCATGAGAATCAAGTCCAGAAGCCCATGGCCATGGCAGAGTGAAATAATAGAAAGAGTTTCTATTTAGATTTTCACATTGGACTCGAATCGAATGATTACATCATATGACAGAGACTAGGGTTTGACGAGTTCACCTTAACCCTAATCTGATCGGGGCTCAAGATAGAAGAACTTAATCACACAGGTAGCTGCACCAAGAGGTTCGCATTCAGCTCTGATGGGTTGCCACCATATACTGCTAGGTGTCACTGGTGGATTTTGGGAGCAATTAGAATGATTTAGATGATCGATCATTCTAGCTGTTCGAATCAGAAGAGTTCTGATCCATCGAAAGGAGTTTCGATGATGTCGATGATAGAGATCATGACATATCCCATTACCATACAGAACTGAACCTAACTGGGTCACACAAACAAGGGTTTGAATCTGGTGATCATCAATTGAACTGATCTAGTTCAATTGATCTGAATGAGATTCAATTAGGTTCAAGGAAATCGTGCTAGCACTCGATTGAACCTAACGTTCTTCTTTTACTATCATAAATAAGTTGTCCTGACTGAGCCAAAGGAGTTTGTGCTCAATCAGAGGCCTTCATATGGTCTGACTGGAGGTTGTCCAAGTCAGAAAAGGTTGTCTTATTTTGTAAGACATTACCTGCCATTTTTGGTCACCTGCCATTTCTTGTTCTTTGACTTTGGTCAAAAGTCTACCTTTGACTGGTCAAACGTTGACCATTGACACTTTGACTTTTGACCACATGTCATGCACCTATTGGAGAGCTGGTGGGGGCCTGTCCCCCTGCCAGAACCTGGCAAGGAGGAAGGGCGCACGCCACCCTAGGCGTGTGCCCAAGTTGGAGGCGCCTAGGAGTCCTTGTTGGACAAGGACTCCATCCTCCTTTTTGGATTCCAATTAGAGTTCTTCTAAGAATCCAACTTTGACTGGTCTTAGGCACCCTCTAAGGAGGAATCCAGGGGACTCTATTCCCACCAATCAGATTTAGATCTGATTTCACAAAGGGTTGTGATTGGTTGGGAAGAAGAGGAGTTGGATCACAGCTTAGTCTATAAATAAGACCCTGCGCCCAACTCAGATTAACATGAATTGAATAAGAGTTTCCCATGCCCCAAGGCTGCCTCTCCCCTCCTTCTCCATGCCAAACCACCTTCTCCCCTTGCTCTCCACGTCCAAAAGGAGTTTTGGATTTTGGTTGGTGCGATTCAGATCAAGAGAAAGGCGATCAAAAGCAAGAAGGCTGCGCTGCTGCAAAGGACGACTGCTGATCTTCAAAAGGAGTTTTGAAGATCCTCCAGATCAGATCCAGATCTGATTTTTGGATACATGATAGAGAAGAAGAGGATCTCCAAATCCAGCCCGAGTGGATACCGATAGAGGCCAGGTGCTTGCGTGGCTAGATCCAGAATCTTCCGCTGCATATAGGATCATCAACAGGGTAATAGGATTACCCAAATTAGGTAAATTAAATTTAATTTAATTTATTCTTATTTATTTTATTTATTAAAATAATATTAATCAGATCTAAAACATCCAAGATCTGATATAGATCAAAGAGAAAAATTTTGAAATATATCTCTTGATCTGATTAGATCTAAATGAACCTGGACTGGGAAATCAGGATTTTCCTTCACTTTGATCAACCACAACTATTGAATTGATCTATAGAAAAAAAATGATCTAATCCTAACTAACTATTAATTAGATTTGATCAATTTCTTAGCTAAGTCCATATTTAATCTAACTCTAGGTCTAACCCAGTTAATGATCTAATCAAAACTAACCCATTTAACCTTTAACCCAAGTTTGATGAAATTATCTTAGGATCTTCAAATCACAAACCTAGATCCTAAATAATTACTTAATTCTCAATTATGTTTAAAATTTGGATTTATGGAACCTCAGAACTAGTTTCTAATTTTATTATTTGAAACATTTTTAAATTATAAATGATTTACATTGAATCATATTCAATACATGATTTTAGATCTGATTTATTTTATTATTTAGATCATGTCCTAAGATTTTAAATCTAAGATTTTGCAGAAAGTAAGTTTGTAATTTAAAATTTTATAGAATAAATATGTCATACATATTCATTCTAGATTCAAAACAAAAATTATATATCAACATATACAATAAGAGGATCTAGATCTAAACATAAAACACATCATGTGGATCAGATCATAAATTATTTAAAATTAGATTTAAAATTTAAAAATAAATCATAAATAACTTTAGATCTCATCTAATACATTTATGATTTAGGTTTCTTGGATTAGCACATACTAGGACAACCTTTCTATTGTAAGGGGTAAACCTTACAGTAGGACAACCTTATGGCAGTATGTGCAATGCTAATTTTATTTAAATCTAATCTAAAATAGATCAAATATATATTTAATTTTAGATTTAAATAAAAAAATTAAATCATAAATTTTTTTAGATCTAATCTAAATTATTCATGATTTAGATTCAGATCAAACATACTAGGACAACCTTTTCATTGTAAGGGGTTAATCTTACAACAGGATAACCTTATGGCAGTATGTACGATCTTTAGTTAATTTTAATTTTTAGATTTAATCTAATGCAAATATGATCATGTTATAAAAGAACCTAGATGTTTTGATTTCACTGTTAAGAAACATGTAGGGTTTCATGCATAGATTTCAAAACTTTTTTGAAATATCGAGCAGCGGAAGACATAGATTAAACTATTTAATCTACAACATGCATGTAATCAAATTACAAAATCCTACATCAAAGATCTATAACATATTATGATGCAAATATAAATCTAAAATTAAATTAATCATAAATGGTATTGATCATATCAATACCTAAATTTAGAATAATTCTAGATCTAATCCTAGATCGCATCTAGGTCACCAAGAGATCAGATCTCTTACCTTTGCACAAGTTGAGAACTCTATCGTTGAATGCGTTGTTGTCTTTGGAGCCGCATCCACATGAATCTACAACACATATTGGAGGTTCGTCGAACGAAGATCCACTCTAAGTGCTTGCTTCTCGCGGATCCCTCCTGATGGTTAATCAAATACATGTTCTTCGAATCTCTTGGATACTCCAAGAGATGAAGAACATAAGGAGGAATAAGGGAGGAATCCAACCTTTGGATCTCTCATAAATCAAAGAATAAAATCAAGAAAAAATAAATCCTAAGAGAAGGCAAATCTTCTCCTTCAGGACATCAACAATTGATGTCCTGAAAACATCTCTATGCTAGGACAAGAGGAGACCTTCTCTTCTAAAATTTTTCCTAGATTTTTAGATCTAATATTTCTAATTTTATTCATACAAAAATTCAACAAAAATTAGAGAGAAAAGGTTCTCCAAGAAACCCTAAGAGAAGACCTTTCTTCTCTTCTCCTTCTCTCATTAGGACATGATCGGATCATGTCCAAAAAATTAATACCATGCTCCAACAACTTGGAGCACTCATCCCCACACCCAAATCCTCTCTCTCTCTCTCTCTAAAATTTTTATCATATAAAAATTATAAATAAAATAGAAAGAAGAAAATATAAAGAAAAAATATAAGAGAAGACAATCTTCTCTTACCTTGTCTCTTCAAGACATCAACCTTTGATGTCTTAATTGAGGGGTATTCTCCAAGAATCATGGCACCACAAATCCTCCACGCCTTCTCCTCCTTCTCTTATAATTTTTTATGATTTTTTTAGGATATTTTATGTCCTAAAACCATCTCAAAAGAGGCACCCCTTTTTACTGCAAGACTAGGTCAAAACCTAGTCAAAGTGGAAACTTCTATGGGGCGTCCAACTCTTGGACGCCCCTTCCACTTATTTTTTCATGTAACCACTAATTCTCATGCACAAAAAAAAGGGTCCAAATAAGATAGACAGGCATAGGTAGAGTTGGCGCACAAGGGAGGTAGGAGTTTGGATCAAAAAAGTCTCTTCCAAGTAGGAAACAATTTCCAACTTCCTTCTAGTTTTGACCAAGTCAAAATAAATTCTCAAAAATATGAATTATGGGGTGTGGAAGGCCTTCTTGGGGATGGGAATACATGTAGAAAAGTCAAGAATTAATTAAGGTGGGTGTGAGGTCTTAGGCGCAAGAGAAAGAGAGAGAGTCTCAGTCCAACTGGGACTCCTCTTGTTTGACTAGATCAAAATTTTTTTAAATTTAATTTAAATTCTATTTAAACTAGATTAAATGCAATCCAATTAAGGGTGATCCTAGTCTAACTAAGAGTTTAATTAAATTAGATTAAATTAATATTTAAATCTGATTTAAATCCTATGTCAATCAGGTGCACCCAAGTCCTAGTCAAATAAGGAATTGTTCTTTCTTGTGATTGGCTTATCCAATAAACTAATTAAACTTAATTTAATTAAGTATAAATTAATTTTAATTAAATTTAATTCAATTAGACCTGATCTCAATCTGATTGCTCACTCAAATTAAGTCAATTAGCAATCCAATTGCTAATCAATCCTCCTACAATACTTGCATTAGGTCAAACATCAATCGCATTGAATATTTGACCTCAAAATGATTCTCAATCATTGATTAACCATCTGATCAGGTTACAAGCTCTAATGTGCATAACCCCATAGGTTTGAACCTAAGCTGGTAGCATAGAAATTAATTTCTGTATCAATTGAAGTTATCATTTAGCAATGATTCCCGACGTCCGAATAGATCGAATGTATGTAAAGCAACATTCTTAGAACCTTGGCCCATGGTTACCATATAATTCATCCCTATGACCAATAATGCTCAAAAGAACTTTCAGTATGCTATCAAACACTCATACAAGTCGTCTCTATTATTTCTCAAAATTTTGCAAATCTCGTGATACCTCACGAGGATTACTCAGGCCTAGGTTTTGCTAAATTAAAATACAGCAAGCCATTTTCTTTCTGAAGTTAATTAGTAGTGGTCAATCCCATCTTGACTCATACACCGGCTTTATAAATACTTGACTATACCCAAAAATCTTTTGAACCTATATTAGAAATACAGATAGTTCGACACCAAAGTACAGTGAGTTGCTTGCAAGTCACCGTGGTGATCTCAGGTCGGAGGGATACTTATATCCATTGATCTTAGCTAGCTACTCTTGATAGTAGAGTGCTACATTGATCATGTTCCATGTAGATATACTCCTACATCTTACTTGGATGCCATACCAGTGTCTCTACATCATTTGGTTACGAGGACAACCAACGCATATGGCATACAGTGACCTACACTCGATAAGTTATTGTCCTTATTAATAACTTATCATTTGATCATGAATAATTTAAGAATCATCCGATAAATTCTTTTTTATCGACTGATTGTGGTTCTAAGAACTTCATCATAATTTAGGAGTTCATTTAAGGAAGATAGAACTTTTATTATGAACCAACCAAATAACTATTATTATTAGATAATTCATATAATAATTCCAATCATCTACTACTTAGATGATTGGCTTTAGGATATATTTTTTAATAGTATAGGCTGATCCAAGCTGATAATTGGATAGTGTAAAGGTTATTGTTGGTGCTCCTAGGTTAAAATCAATTGGGTTGATAGTAAATTCGAAAAAACTATCAATGTAGGATTATAGTTGGTGAGCCCAGTAAAATCAATAGGATTTATTTGTGATCTCGAATTAAAAGAAATGCACTATAATCTAGAGATTATAGTAAAATTTCTAAGAAAAACTTAGAGAGTGGACGTAGGTGTGGGGTTGCATCGAACTACTATAAAATTATTATGTGTTTGTATTGTGTTTTTGCTTTCCTTGCCTCCATTTCTTATTTTACATATTTGTGTTGTGACTTCTTTGCTTGCATTATTTACTTATAAGTCTTTCTTATTTTTGTTTTGATTCTTGTTTAGCGACATATATATTTTAATTTTACTGCTATAAATTGCTTTCACCATATAATCTCTTAAGTTGATTTAATTAGAAGCACATAATTGACATAGAGTTTAATTTGACCAAAATTTTATAAGAACCCAATTCATCCTCCTTCTTGGGTTGCAACCTCTGGATAACAAGTAGTATCAGAGCAGGTGCTCTATTATTAATTATTGACTTAACTGTCAAGAGCAAAAGATTAAATGGCAACCCAAGTGATATTTTTTTATTGATGGCCAATCCACTACTAGACTATCTTTATTTGATGGCACTAACTACATCTTTTGGAAAATCAAATGAGAATTTTCATACAATCTCTAGATTATAATTTATGAAAAATCATAACTAGAGGATCACACACATCCACAAAAATTGTAAATGGTATAACTCTTTCCAAATCAAAAAAGAAATGAGATCAATTTGATAAAAAGATAGCTAAATTAAATGCAAAAGCTATCAATGTACTTTATTATTCCTTAGATGTGCATGAGTTCAATAGAATATCATCTTGCATATCGGCTAAAAAAATTTAGGACATATTAGAAATAACTCATGAACGAACAAGCCAAGTCAAAGAATCTAAAATCAACTTGCTTGTTCATAAATATAAAATATTTAAAATAAAAAAATATGAGTCTATTTTTGATATGTTCATCAAATTTATTGAAATTATAAATATTTTTAATAGCCTAGGCAAAATTTATTCTAACCATGATCTTGTTTGCAAGGTACTTAGGTCTTTACCTAAAGAATGGAAAGCTAAGATGACGGCAATACAAGAAGTGAAGGATCTCACCAAGCTATCCCTAGAAGAGCTCATGCATTCTCTTATAACCCATAAGATGCATATGGCTCAAAAGAAAGAAGAGGAATCAAAGAAATTGAAGACCATCGCCTTCAAGTCTACTTCAAATTTTCAAGCGATAAGTCGAAGGAAGATGAAGAAGAAGATGATGAGGACATGGTACTTCTTTCAAGAAAGTTCAAGAAGTTTCTAATGAAGAAAGACATGAAGAAGAAGAAGAAAGAAGAGAAGAAAATTATCACCAACAACCAATGCACCTCAAAAAGATGAAGAAGAGTGCTTTACTAGGGCTTTGGAAAAATGGTGACTCATGAAGCTTGAATGAGGAAGAAGAAAATGAAAATCTTTACCTCATGGCTTTGGAGGATGAGGTAAATTCTGAAAAGTTATCTAATTTTACTTTTCATGAACTACTTGATGTCTTCAATGAACTAATGCATGAATTTAAAAAATTAAGGTAGAAAAGTAGAGAGCTTAAAAAGGATAGTTCTAATTTAATGAAAGAAAAAAAATTTTAGCTAAAGAAAAAGAACATTTGATTAAATATAAAAATTCTTTAGTTAAAGAAAATGTTGAGCTTAAAAAGAAAATTGATATTTTAAATTTTTTGTAAAAAAAAATCTTTTAAATGAAAAGAAAGTGCTCTCGGTGGAAAATAAGAAATTAAGAAGAGAAGTTAAGGTTTTGAAATCTATAGCTGAAAAGTTTACAATTAGCTTTCAAAATCTTCAATCTATGGTAAAAACCAATGGGACTGTTTTCAATAAAGTAGAAACTGATTTTAAAACATCAAGAAAATAGTCAAACATAAAAAATATTTTCACAAGAGCTTCAATTAAAGATTGCACTATTAATTATTTTAAGTATAATCAAATTGGCCACAAAATTTTGAAATGTAATTTTAAAAGAATTGGCTAAACCTTAATAAAATATATTTGGATTCCAAAAAGAACCGTAAATACTAATTCTTATGGACCCAAGATGGCTTGGGTACCAAAACCTATGAAGTAATTTTGTAGGTATGCCAAGGATCCAATGCGCTTAAAAGAGAAAAATTTTCTCGCTTGGATGCCTTGGAAGAGATAGATGATGGATAGTGACTATTGGTATAATCTAAATTTTTCTCTCATCATACCATCAATGGTTATTGAATTTTTTTATGGATTCAAGTCATTGATTAATATGCATGTATATGAAATTCCTTGCTTAAAGTATTTCTAATGTACAATTGATTGATTTTGATGTGTACAATAAATTTATATCATGATGTTTTGATTTTAAAAACCAATATGCTCTCCTCTACATATCTATGATTGAAATGATTAAACTTAAAATTTAGCTTGATATTTTAAGATTCCCCATATCAATTCCATATTTGATAAATTTAAACTAAGAGATGTTAAATTGGTTTAAATCTTGTAATTGCTATATTTACAAGAGAAACTAAGTTTGAATTTTTCTCCATAAAATGCTAAACCATTAGATTTACTCAAAATTACTTACATAAAATAAATACTTGAATATAAATCATCTCCTCATAAAATTCAAATATTTGAAAATGCATTGCATGTTAGTTTCCTAAGGTTTCAAGACTTCCCTAGTTGAAACTAAACATATAGAACCATATATCTAGAGTTTTTCTTTTCAATACTCCCAATTTGATTGATTATCACATCTCATTTGATCAAATCATTGAATCACAAATTCAGCTATTTGAACATCATCCTTGACCTCCAAATCAATTAAGTATCTCTTTGATCTTAATTTCCTAAATTTCTCTTGATTTGGATCACCTCTAAATTGTTCTATATCAAGGTGTCGACACCAAGCCCTATAGGTTTTGACACTTGTGCTGAAAAATCTCTCTTGATCAGTTTTGGAAGGTGTCGATACTTTGTTTTACTGGTGTTGATACTTTTCAAGGTGTTGATACTTTTTAAGAAAGATGTCGACCTCTTTTTTGAGACTCGATTTTTTAAAAACTGAATCATCCATCCTATTCTCCTTTTTTCGTTCACTCTTTCAAGCAGACCTTCTCGAATTCCCTTTACCATTCAATCCAAAGCTCCAAACCCCTTCCCAATCCCTCCTTCCCTTATTTTGGAGCCAAATGCCTCGGGTGAAGCGGGTTGCTCGACTAGAGAGAAGATCCCGTCGGATTTTCCAAGCTCGGCCTAGTTCGTCTCCCTCTTCATCTTCGATCTATGAACGGTGCTCCAAGCATCATGCAAAGCTGAAAGTCTTTTCCCCCTCGTCGGCAGCTCCTCCACCTCCAGCAAGGTCTTCTCCACCTCCGGTAGCCCTCTTATCATCTCGAGGTACTCCTTCACGGTCTACAGTCATCTCCCGAGTTATTTCGATAGGTAGAAATGTGGAGAAAAATGGATTCGACTTTGGAAGAAAACTTAAAAATCTAGGGTGGAAGTTCTTTTGTTCCTTAAATGTTCTAGCCTACCCATATTTAGTCAAAGAATTTTATTTGAACTTGAAGAGTGGAGATGGGGTCATTGAGTCCAAGGTGAAAGGGGTACTTATTATGTTTGATTGTGAGAAACTAAGAAGAATTCTGAGGATAAGAGCTAAAGGAAGCCATTTAGATAAACTTAAGAAGAAATTAGACGGGCTTAAATATATTTTGGGAAGAAAGGATATTAGCGATTTAGAGGAGGTGAGTGCCAACCGCTTATCTACTGATATGCATCTTCTACATCATATAACCAATAGAATTTTCTTCTCCAAAATCGATCGATTTGACTTTGTAGCTACGAGAGACATATCCTTCATGTATCATGTGATTTGAGAGATCTCTCTGAATCTCCCAGCACTTATGATTTAATATATGGAGGATATAGTAGGGAGATCTAGGACTTCTCTTTCCTATGGGATGGCTTTGACTTTGATTTTTTAGGAGCATGGGATAGATTTTGATGGAGAGATCTTTAGAACCTTGTTGCATATAGATACTTACAACGAACACTCCCTGTGCCATATGAGATTCGAGAGATTGGATGTTTGTTAGGCTCGTCGAGGAGCTCAGATATAGGCAGAGGATCTATTTGAGGCTTCATCAATTATACCAATATTAGATATTCAGATGGAGGAGCTAGCAAAGCCAGTAGCACCAGTAGAGCAGACTTATGAGACTACAGAGGCATCGATGGATTGTTCAGAGAGCTCAGATAGATCATACTCTAAATTGGATGAGGACTCACTAGTTGAGAGGGTCTCCTCAAGGATCATCACTGTGATTCAAAGACTTACCTCAGAGGCCATTTCATTGCTCAACGAGGAGGTTGCTTAACTAGTTCAGAAGATCTTTGTGAGGATAGTTGCTTCAGGCCAGCCTTCAGTAGATGGTGGACCATCATCTTCTCCTTTGCTTGATCTCAGTTCTTAGAGCCTGATCCCTTCACATAGGATGCTAGGACCTTACTTATGTAGCCTTAGAGCCTCCTAGCAATTCACTTTTTGTCAAAACTTAGGAGTTTGCATTTTGACCTTTTTGTTGACCTGTAATCAGTTCATGTAAACATCTTTTGGAGTAAATGAAAAAGATATTTCTCTTTTGAAAAATATGATGTCAAAATGCCTTAATTAATATTAAATTAATTGATGTCTTGTTATCATTTTATATCCTTAAATTTGGCTTTCGCTACAAAAATAAAGGAGAACAAATTCTAAAAAATTATAATTTAAGTAAATAAAACTTTTTAATTTTGATAATTTGAGATTTAAAAAAAATACTCATTAAAGAGGGATAGCAATTGGAAAATAAAACATTTAACACAAAAAGAACAAATTTTAAGACTTCAATGAATAATGTTATTAATTTTAAAAGAAACCTTTCATTACTTCTTCCATCATTTTATTTTATTTTTTCTTAAATGAATGATTTGATTAATTATTTGATATGTGAATTAACTAATAATTTATCTCACTCAATCAGTGCTTTAGTGCTCTTAAAATTTCACTCAGTTATGAAAGAGGCTATGTTTATGAAACAAAAGGGGGAGAAAATATTAAAGAAGACATAATAAATTGATTGAAAATATATTTAAATTTCATGAATCTAAATTTTAATATTAAATTTATGTTAAATATGCTTAATTTGAAAGAAAAGGGGGAGAAATACATCATATTTTTTAATTTAATTGGAATTTCTAAGTGACTTATGTTGGAAAATAAACATTCACTGCATAACACCATTAAGCCTTCATGTGCTTCTAAATCTTCCATCTTAAATTGTATAATTTGAGTGATTAATTATTCTTAACAATTAATTAGAGTTTAATTAAATTTAAAATATACTCTAAATCTAATTTTTTTTGACAAATCATGTTTTATCCTGAAAGATTCAAATTTGATTTGTGCTAAGAAAATTTAATTTCATCCCGTTCCAAATTCTCATGAAACTTTGATTCACATATGCTTATTCTTTTTGATCTAATTGACTACATTACTAAACTCTTTTAAAAAATTAATAGGAGTTAATTTGGAGTTGAAATATTTTCTATGCTATAAACAAGCTGAATTTGATACTTTTTCAAACTTAAGATTCATTTAAAAATGATTTTAAGTCCTATCATATGGGAGACTTTCAAAATTGAAACTTCATTTACCAAATTTCTTTTATTCAATACATTCATGATACATACCTTTTCGAAGTTGAATTATTAAATTTTTTTAAGAAAAGAAAAGAATAAATATCATATTATACTTGTTTAATTAAAAAGCTCAAATTTTTGAAACTAAATTAAAAATCTACTTTGGCAGTATCAAATAGAATTTTGATTTCAAATATACCTTATTTGGTATCACTTGTACTAAAATATTTTGAAAAAACTCTATCTCTCAAATATCTTGACAAATTCAGAACTTAAATGCTTCAGAAAAGGGAAGAATGACATCAATATGAATGTATTTGTCTTGAATTTGATACCCTCTTGAACCCAACTTGAAATTTTCTAAATTTGATATATTTATCTAAATTTTGATTGATTTTGATGACATTCCTTATTTCTTCCCATAAGAATCATTTTTTAAGAAAAGAAGAGAATAAATTTTGAATTAAATATTATGCTTGCTTTAAATCCTTGTTAAGTCAATTTTCTAAAATTAATAGACAATCTTTTGAATCAAAAGGCAAGTTTTCAAAAGGGGAGATGATTTATTTGACTCAAAATGTATTGATTTTGATAATGAATCTTTGATCCCTCCTATTAGCTTTTTGATGGTATTAAAAAGAGGGAGAAGAAAGATTTGTTGAGTATATGCTATGTGAGTACATGATAATGCTTAAAATATTTAAATTTCTATACATTTTATGATAATACTTGAAACATTTAAATTTAATTTAAAAATGATTTTGGTATCAGCATTCATGAAGTGTGCATTTATAATTGTGAATATTATCACTTCATGATTTACACTAGCTAAATTTTTAAAATACATTGAATTTTATTTTTATGCATATACTTAAAATTTTGCCATCATAAAAAAGGAAGAGATTGTTGACTCATAATTAATTTTGATGATTGCCAAACTTTGAGTATTTGAGTATTTAACCATGTATTTCATGAGTAGATGTAGGTCTTTCTAGATATTTAAATTAAAGAATTAATCCAAGAAAAAATCTATGCAAAAATCATCAAGTCAAGAGCTTCCAAAAATTAATTTTTGAGTTTCAGACTTGGAGGTGTCGACCCCAAGAGCAAAAGTGTCAACCCTTACCCTGAAATGAAGCAAAAAGATCAAAATTTTAATGTTCAGGAAGTTCAGATATCGACCTTAGGAGCAAAACTATTAATCCCAACCTTTTTGGCATGTGCCAGTACGGACTGGCATGCAGAAGGGACGATCTTTAGGTCGACCCCTATACTAGAGGACAACCCCAGGGTCGATCTCTATTGCACAGAACAGAAGACAAAAAGTAGATTTTTCCAAATCTCAAAAGGTGTCGACCCTAAAGCAAAAAGTGTCTATCGACCTTGGAGGAAAAAGTATCGACACTTAAAGAAAAGTGTCAATTCTTAGAGAAAAAGTATCGATCTCAAGCACCAGACAAAGTATAATAGCTAGTTTTTTGCACTTTTCCAATGGGCTTTTCTCCACTTCAATGGCTAGTCCAAGCTTTCCAACAGGCAAAACTCACTCAAAAGCCACTTTCAAGTATAAAAAAAGTTAGAAATTTTTTTTGGAATAATAGATTAAGGATTTAAGAAAGAAAATCATTCAAGAAGAAAGTGTTATATTGAATATCTAATAAAAAGAGAAAAGAGAGAGATTTGAGCTTCAAATTCAAAAGACTTTCAAGAGTTATCTTCCACAACACTTCAAGCAATCTCTCAGCATTATGTAAAGAGAAGAGAAGCAACAAAAGAGCACTCATTCAGCCTCTTCTTGTCCCACCAAAAAGAGTTTGTTTTTTGTTTTTAGTCTTGTGCTAAATTTTCATATTTGTATCTTTGTTTCTTTACAAATTTTTTTGAAGGAAGAAACTTGGGGTATAGGCTGATCGAAGCTGATAATTAGATAGTGTAAAGTTATGATTGGTGCTCCTAGGTTAAAATCAATCGGATTGATAGTGAATCTGAAAAATCTATCGATGTAGGGTTATGCTTGGTGAGCCCGACAAAATAAACTAGGTTTGTTTGTGATTCCAGATTAAAATAAAACTAACTAGGTTTGTTTATGAAATTCTTAAAGAGAGCTTGGGGAGTGGACGTAGGTGTAGGATTGCACCAAACCACTATAAAATTTTGATGTACTTGTATTGTATTTTTGCTTTCCTTGCCTTCATTACTTGTTTTACATATTTATGTTGTGAGTTCTTTGCTTGCATTATTTGCTTATAATTCTTGCTTAGCTTAGTTTTGATTCTTGTTTAGCAACATATATATTTTAATTTCACTACTATAAATTGCTTTCACCATATAATCTTTTAAGTTGATTTAATTATAAGCATATAATTGACATAGAGTTTAATTTCACCAAAATTTTATAAGAATCCAATTCATCCTCCCTCTTGGGTTGCAACCTTTGGGCAATAATTTTTTCCCCTCCTCCTTCTCTTGCACGCCACAACCCACCTAACCCTGGCTGCTCCACCCTAGCGATCGTCCCCTCCCTCCTGGGCCCCAGCGGTCTGCCCTCGGCCTTCGTGTGACTAGCCCCCCTTCGGTCCCCCCTGGGCCTCAGTGGCCATCTGTAAGAACACAAATCTCGTCCCCCTATCCTCCACCTCCTGGCTCGTCACCACTGCCCCCCACCCCCTATGGTGCCCCTCCTCCCCATCGAGCCCTGGTCACTCCAAAATGCAAGAATTCGGGCCCGCTCCAATCACGTCCCCCACCCTCGACCTGCGATGTCCCTCTGTCTATTAGAAAATATGTCCTAAAGTCAATCATCTAAGTTGTAGATAATTAGAACCAGTATATGAATTATTAGATAATAATAATTATTTGGCTTATTCATCATAAAAGTTTTATCTTTCTTAAATGAATTCCTAAATTATGAAAAAATTCTTAGAACCATGATCAATCGATAAAAGAAGAATTTATCAGATAGTTCTTAATTATTTCATGACCAAATGATAAGTTATTAATGAGGACGATAACTTATCGAGTATAGATCATTGTATGTCATATACATTGGTTGTCCTCATAATCAAATGATATGGAGATACTGGTATGACATACAGTGAGATGTAGGAGTAGATCTGCACTGAATGTGATCAATATAGCATTCTACTATCAAGAATAGCTAGCCAAGGCCAATGGGTATAAGTATTCTTCTGACCAGAGATCACCATCGTGACTTATAAGCAACTCACTGTACTTTGGTGTCGGACTACCTATATTTCTAATACAGCAACGAAAGATTTTTAGGTATAGTCAAGTACTTGTAGAGTTAGTGTATGAGTCAAGATAGGATTGACTACTCTTGATTAACTTTAGGAAGAGAATGTCCTGCTGTATTTTAATTTAGCAAAATCTAGACCTAGAAAATCCTAATGAGGAGTCACGAAATTTGCAAAATTTTGAGACATAATATAGATGACTTGAATGAGTGTTGACAGCTAACTCGATGTCATCTTAAGCATTATTGATCGAAGGGATGAATTATATGATAACCATAGGCTAGGATTCTAAGAATGTTGCTTTATATACATTCGACCTATCCGGACATCGCGTACCATTGCTAGATGGTTATTTTGATTGATATAGAAATTGATTCTTGTTCTACCAGCTTAGGTTCGAACTTATAGGATCACACATATAAAAGGTTGTTACATTATCAAATGGTTGATAGATGATTGAGAATCATTCTATGATCGAATTATTAATGCGATTAATGATCGATTAAGTGCAAGTATTACAGGAGGATTGATTAGCAATTGGATTGCTAATTAGCTCAATTTGATTGAGCAATCAGACTGAGATTAAGTTTAATTGAATTAGATTCAATTAGAATTTATTTGGAATTAATTGGATTAAGTCTAATTGATTTAAGCTAGTTGCAGGAGAGAACAAGTTCTTATTCAATTAAGACTTGAGTGTACCTAATTTTTAATTTAATTAAAAATTAAATTAGATTTAAATTTAATTTAATCTAATTTAATTAGGCTCTTGATTGGATGAAGATTGTCTATTAATTAGGTTGACTTAAAACTAATTATAATAGGATTCAAAATGGTTTGACCTAGTTTATATTGGAGAGTCCTAGTTAGACTAGGACTCCTCCCTTCTCCCTTGTGCCACCTAAGAAATAATCCCATGCCCCACATATTAGTTTCCAGATTATTTATGTGATTTTTTCATGCCAATAAGAGCTCTTCCATGCCCCACATCTGGTTTATTTGGAATCAAATTTGACTTGATCAAATTTGGATTTTGTTTTGGATTTGAATTCCTTTTGAAAGAGTCCCATGAATCCAAAACTCTTCCTTCCTTGTGCACCTATTTTCTTTTGATGCCTCCTATTCTATTCTACCCCATATTTCCTTATTTTTGGGTGTCAAAATCTGGTTCCCCATGTTAAGAAGGAATGAGATGGTGTCTAAGAGTTGGATGCCACCAAGGACTTTTTATTTGACTAGGTTTTGACCTAGTCTCCATTCATATGTGGGGTGCCTCCTATTTTTAAGGAGTGGACATGAGAAAGCTTGGAATTTTTCCATGAGAAACTAGAAAAAGAAGATGGGAGGCATGGAGGTTTGGGGAACCAATTTTCTTGGAGGAGAGGCTTTATTAAGACATCAATTATTGATGTCTTATAAAGAGAAAGGTAAGAGAAAATAGTTGTCTCTTAGAGATTTCTTTCTAACCCTATTTTGTTTACATTTTTGTGAGATTTTTCTATGAAAAAGGATTTGAGAGAGAGAGGGAGAGGGCATGGAGGATGGGTGCTCTAAGCTGTTGGAGCATTGTGGTCTCTTTTGGACATGATGTGATCATGTCTTGATGAAAGAAGAAGAAGCGAAGAAAGTCTCCTCTTAGGGTTTCTTTGAGAACCTTTCTTCTCCAATTTTTGAGGGATTTTTTTATGAGAAAAATAAGAAGAAAGAGACCTAGAAGCATAAAAAATTCTAAAAAAGAAGGTCTTCTCTTATCCAGGCGTGAAGATCAATTTAGGACATCAATAGTTGATGTCCTGAAGAGAAGATGAGTCTTCTCTCAAATGTCTTTCTTCAAGCTTTTTGTTTCCATCTTTCTGGAAGATCCAAGGGTTGGATTTCTTTCTCAATCCTCTATGTATTCTTTATCTCTTGGAATGTCTAAGAGATCTAAAAAATATTTTTCAGATCGACCATCAGGATGGATCAGCAAAAAGTTAGTACTTCGAGCGGATCTTTGTTTGACGAACCTCCGATCTATGTAGCAGCCTTGTATGGATTACTTATAGAGGACGAATACGTTATGCGGCTCCAAGCAATAAAGGACAACATCAATTTTTATCTATAGTGTTCTCGATCCATGCAAAGATAAGATATCTGATCCCTTTTCTGACTTAGGTGCAATCCAAGTTTTTTAGAATTATTTTAGATCTAGGGTATTGATGTGATCAATACCAAACATTATTTTATTTTTTAGATTTATACTTGCATCATGATATATCATAGATTTCAGATGTAGGGTTTAGTGATTAGATAACATACATGAATAGGTTAATTAGATTAATCTATATCTTCTATTGTGCCTAATTTTGAAATAGTTTTGAAATGTATAAATGAAATCCTACATGTTTTCCAACATTGCCCCATCCTACAGGTCTAGGCCCATCACCACAGCCCCCCACCCCCACCCCATCCTGACCAAACCCCCCTCCCTCTCCTTCCTTCCTGCTTGGGCAACCAACCCCCCCCCCCACCCCCCACTCCTCTCTTCCCTGCGGAGCTAAAAAAAAAAGGTGTTTATATTTGAAAGGCCTTAGCAGCAGTGGCGACGGTGACAATGATGACCGACGGCGAGAGTGGCGACAACTGAGGGAGAGAGAGGAAGAGAGGGAAATGGGGGTAGGAGTGGGTTCGGGAGAAATAGGAGGGCAGGGGTGGGAGTTGAAAATGCACGAAGGTGGGAGGAATAGGATGGCGGGGGTGGAAGACGATAATGCGGAGAGGGAGATGGGTTCTGCAGATTTTATTTTTGTTTATAATTATTTATCGATGTAAAATTTACATTGACAATAATATAATTACCTATGCAAACTTTAACGTCGATAAACAAGATATTTACCTATGTTATATTTGTTAGATATGTGTACCCTAGAAGCCAGAATTGGCTGACACTTGTAATACACTTCTAAGAGCAAAATTATAATTTTGACTATAAATAATAAAATAAATTATTTTCTATCATATATATGTATTTAGTGTCTGTGATACATCCCTTGAGTTAATGGTAATGATAATTCTTATTTTCAAAAGTTGAAAATTTAAGACAAGAATTTTCATTATTAACTTATAAAATGCTCCTGACCATAGGATCATCATGAGGATGGTGATTGATCCAGAAGATTATTGTACAATTGCTTCTTTATAGTAGATGAGTCTTGAGTCTACGATGTAGAAACACTGGAGCGAGAGTACAGATACTCGTTAGAGAACGAGGGCATTGAACATGACCACCTCGAGTAGTCATAAGGGAGTCTACCTTCTCATCGATGACAAGCTCGAAGCTACAGTGGTGTGTCTAGTTCTCTGACTTGAGGTGCATCGATAGTTCACCTTGAGGGTATTATAGTTTGACTACACCATGACTCGGTCTCCTAGCCATTCAAAATCTTGAGGTGTATGTTGGCTATAACATATTCATTATAGGAATTGGATTGCACCAAGATAGAATCTATCTACCTCGATGGATGAGGAGCAGCCCTATGATGATCATGAGAATCAAGTCCATAAGCCCATGGCCATGGCAGAGAGTGAAATAATAGAAAGAGTTTCTATTAAGGTTTTCACATTGGACTTGAATCAAATGATTAAATCATATCATAGAAATTAGGGTTTGATGAGTTTACCTTAACCCTAATCTGATCAGGGCTCAAGATAGAAGAACTTAATCACACAAGTAGCTGCACTGAGAGATTCATTTTAATTTTGATGGATTGCCACCATATACTGCTAGGTGTCACTGATGGATTTTGGGAGCAATTAGAATGATTTAGATGATCGATCATTTCAATTGTCTGAATCAGAAGAGTTCTGATCTATCGAAAGAAGTTTCGATGATGTTGATGATAGGGATCATGACATATCCCATTATCATACAGAACTTAATCTAACTGGATTACACAAATAAGGGTTTGGATTTGGATATCATCAATTGGACTAATCCAGTTCAATTGATTTGAATTAGATTCAATTAGGTTCAAGAAAATCGTGCTAGCACACGATTGGACCTAACATTCTCCTTTTTCTATCATTAAATATTATCTCGATTGAGCCAAATATGTTTGTGCTCACTCAGGTACCTTTACTTGGTCTTACTGAAACTTGCCCAGATCAGAAAAGGATTGTCTTAATTTATGAGATAAATTTGAGACAACACCTACCATTTTCCGTCACCTACTAATTCTTGTCCTTTGACTTTGGTCAAACGTTGACCTTTGACCCTTGGACATCTATCCATATGTCATCCACTTGTTGGAGAGTAGATAGGGGCTTATCCCCTTACTAGATTTTGGAAAGGAAGGGGTGCATGCCTAGGATGGCATGCACCCATGGATAGGGATGCCTGGAGTCCCATACGGATGGGACTCCAGGTTGCTTCTTGGATTCAAACTAGGTGACCCTCACCTATAGACTTTGATCAGTCTTAGGCACTATCTAAGGATGAATCTATGGGTCTCTCATCTGATTGGATCAGGTGATGTCATCCCACCAATCAGATTTAGATCTAATTGCATGAAGCAACGTGATTGGCTAGGGTGATGTGACACTGCATGGCACAGCAGGATCTACATAAAGACCTGTCTGTGTCCAACTTTGATAAAACTTTCTCCTAGCCATGCCCCAAGGCTGCCCCTCTCCCTCCTCTATGCTACCTTTCTGATCCTCTCTCCCCTCTCCATGCCCAAGGAAGTTGGGCCTTCAGATTAGTGCGATTCAAGCAAAAAAAGGCTAACGAGAAAGGAAGAAGGCAGCAATGCTGCAGAGACGACAGTAGATTTTTGAAAGGAGTTTTGAAGATCCTCCAAATCTGATCTAGATTTAATTTTTAGAGACATGATAAAGAAGGAGAAAATATTCAAATCCAGCCTGAGTGGATATCGGTAGAGGCTAGGCGCTTGCGTGGCTAGATCCAAAACCTCATGCAATCAGTAGGATCATCAATGGGTAATCGAATTACCCATATCAAGGTAAAACTAATTTAGATTTAATTTAATTTAATTTTTTTATTTATTAGATCATAAAATTATATCTAAGAAATATTATATCTAATTTGAATCTAAGAGAAAATTTTAAAATATGCCTTTTGATCCAATCAGATTTGAATGAACCTGATCCGAAAAATCAGAATTTCCCCTTCAATTAGTATCAGAGCTAGGTTTCATAAAATTTATTCAGATTTGATTTAATCTAATAAATTAATAATTTCAGATATCACATGAGATATGATTAGATAAATTAAAAAAAATAATCTAAAATTGAAATCTAGAAATAAAAATATTAAAAAATTAAAATTAATTAATCTAGATCTAATATGTTTGAGATACATAACTAGACTAGGAATAGAATTGTTCTATATATAGTCTAGTATAATCATAATTTTTATTTAATTAAGTATGATTTTAAAATTTATTTATTTAATATTTTTGATATTATAAATATTATAATCAGATCTAAAAATAGAAAATAAATTAAATTTAATTTGTTCATATGAGATATGATAGTTGCATGTTGAGACTAGTTGTAGAATAGTCCTACAAAAGGTTTTAGATTAAATTTTATTTGATGAGATCAAATTTAAATTTAATTTTTTAGATGATTATGGGATAATTTGGATCTGAAAAGCATGCATGATATGATGTATACAAAATATATTTTAATTAGATCAATTTTTTTATATGAGATATATGCTTAGATCTAATTAGTTTTGTAGATTAGTTGTATTTCTGATTAAGGCATTCCCCTTGGCCATCCGATCATAAGAATAAAGTAGGATTTAAAGACCCTCTGCTCTCATTCGATGGGGTATTCTTATGATGTATAGGGGTGCTGCGCGTTCGTCATTAATCAGAAATTGAAAACTTACTTTCTACAAAACCCTAGATCCTGAAATCCTAGGATCTTATTTACATGTTTTGTTTATGAACCCTAAACTTAATTAAGAATTAAGATTATAAAATATATTAGGTCTAAAATTGAGAATTTTTAGATCTATAACATGTTCATAAAATTTGGTTCGGGCTTGGGTAGCTCAATTAGATCTAGCGGTTGATCAAACCGAATCAAGAGTTGATTAGATGAGATCAACAGTGCTTAAATTGATCAGCCTAATAGGATTAAGTCTGGGTCAAGATCGAGTCACGTGAGTGATCGATCAAGCTAAGACCTAATTAGGCTCGGTGGTTAGAGTCTGGATTATAGGCTAACCCAATTGGTTCTGGCTCAACAATTTGGTATCTAAGGTAAGTTTGGTAGATACGATCGATTGATTTTTAATTGAGAGCTACTCGATCAAATACATTCTTATCGAGTTAATGGCATATCCTTTCCACCGGTCTCACTTACCTGGCCATGTTTGTTGACTCAGTTCTGATCTGAGATGGTCAATAATCCGAGCTAACTCATGCCACTAGGTTAGTTATAATAGTTATGACTATGTCAAGTCTAGTTTAATGAGACCTAAATCAAATCTTCCTAAGAAAAGATTAAGTCTAAGGTCATCCACCATTAAAGATGTGCGGACCCTTCTCGAGGTTGATTGTTCTCGGCTGGTTACAATGGCTTAGTTGCACTGAAAAGATGCAACCATGTCTATTAGGCATTGGATGCTATGGGCTGGAGGATGAATTGGGCTCAATATTTTGGATATGGTGAGAGACTCAATTAAAAATTCAATCTGTGCAAATGGTGGATCTGACTTAACTAAGGAGTGGATCAATATTTCGGACATGGTGAGATTCATGAATTAAAGACCAAGTTTGGGTGCATCATGGTTAGAGAATTATTGAACAAGAGTTATTCACTCATTGGCTAACCCATCATCAATAACTGTTAGGTGAGGTGATGAGTCAGTTGGTGGGATTGCACCATCCACTAGAAATCAGTAATCATGAAGATTTTTGCATCTACATAGAGAGAGTGTAGGGATTCGAGAAAATAGTGGAAGCTAATTTATTTAAAAATAAAATTTTTAAATAAATTGGTTAAGTCTTAATTATAATATCTAACTAGAAACTTTGACTCTCTATAGAAAAATGTCTGCATCCAACCCATTAGAACGAATCCTAGACACCCATAGACTGATCGGACCAAATTATAAGGATTGGCTCCAGAACTTCAAAATCATTTTGGATTCCAAGAAGTTAACTCATGTACTGAATCAGGACCCTCCCACCTTACTAGCTCGTCTATCCGCTGAGCAGAGAGCATCTCTGGATAAGTGGACAGACGATGATAATAAGGTTAGATACTACATGTCTGATGAATTTCAGCGCCAACATGAAGATATCAGGATTGCTCGTCAAATATTGGCTCACCTATAGGAGATGTTTGGTGAACAGAGTCGCACAGCCAAGTATCAAGTCACTAAATGACTGTTCAAGGCTAAGATGCATGATGGGCAGTCAATCCAAGATCATTGTTTGATGATGATCAAGAACATGGAAGAACTTGAGAAGCTCGGAGTGAGGTTAGACTTGGATCTACAGAATTATATAATTCTATAATCTTTGATTGATGTGTATGGGCAGTTCATCATGAACTACCATATAAATAAACTTCAAAACTCCTTAGCCAAACTTATGAACATGCTGGTTACCACTGAGCTTTCCATGAATGGTTCTAAAGGCTCAGTACTTGCTATAGAATGAACTTTTTTTAAGAGAAAATCTTTTGGAAAGAATAAGAAGTCTGTGAAAAAGCAAAAGGTGAAAGGAGGAAAGAAGAAAAAGTTAGATCTGAAGAAGAAGGCCGCTGACTAAGGAAAGTATTTCCATTGCAACAATAATGACCACTGAAAGCAAAACTGCCCTACTTATCTAGCCACCCTAAAGAAGAAGGAGGTAGGTCCTTTTGGAGGTATGATCATTATTGAGTCTAACCTTACGATTTCTTCGGCATCTAGTTGGGTGCTTGACTCTGGTTCTAGTGCTCACTTATGCACTTCTATGTAGGGTCTTGAGGATAGCAGGAGGCTGAGGGATAGTGAGATGATCCTGCGTGTCGAAAATAGAGCAAGAGTTGCTACCGTGGTCGTGGGAACATACCCTCTTCGACTACCATCTGGTTTAGACTTAGTATTAAAAGACTGTTATTATGTGCCTGCAGCAAGCAGGAATTTGATTTCTATTTCTTACCTTGCATTAGAAGGCTATGTAATTAGTTTTCTTAAGGACCATTCTAACATTCTTTATGAAAGAAATAAAATTACAAGTGGTTTCCTTATTAATGGTTTTTATTAGTTACATGTTGATGTATCTATTTTTAATTTCAAGCAAAATGTGAATGCCATAAAATCAAAATGAGCTAGGGATTGTCCAAACGATAGGTATCTATGGCACCTAAGATTAGGTCATATAGCAGAAGATAGGATTAACAAATTGAAGAAAACTGGGCGATTGAGTCCGTTGACTTCTGAGTCATATCCAATTTATGAATCTCATCTTCATGGAAAAATGACTAAACTTTCTTTTGTAGGACATGGGAAAAGGGCCACGGATCCTCTTGCCCTAGTACATACTGATGTGTGCGGCCCATTTGATGTACCGACTAGAGGCAACTTTGTCTACTTCATAACCTTTACCGATGATTTATCTAGGTATGGGTATGTGTATCTTATAAGATATAAGTCTGAAGCCTTTGAAAAGTTTAAAGAATTCAGATATGAAGTAGAAAAGCAAACTGAAAAATTCATTAAGGTTCTTTGATCAGATCAAGGAGGTGAATACCTTAGTCAGAAATTCCTGAACTATCTCAAGAAAAATGGTATAATCTCTCAATGAACTCCACCTGGAATATCTCAACTCAACGGAGTTTCAGAATGGAGAAATCGGACTCTATTAGATATGGTCCGATCCATGATGAGCTTCACAAACCTCCCTAATTTTCTTTGGGGATACTGTTTGTTAACTACAATATACTTACTAAATAGGTTCCTTCTAAAACCATTCCTACCACACCGTATGAGATATGGCATGGTAAGAAATTAAGTCTGAGTCATCTCAGAATTTGGGGTTGTCCAACTCATGTAAAAAACAACAAGCGGATAAGTTAGACTTTAGGTCCTTTAGAGCTCGATTCATAGGATATTCTAAAGAGTTATTAGGATATTATTTCTACATTCCAGAAGATCACAATGTGATTGTGAGTCAACATACCATCTTTCTTGAAAAATAGTTTATTCAAGATAGCGGCACTGGAAAGCAGATTAAGCTCGAAGAGAAAGTCTCACAAAAGCAACGAGCTAAGGACCAAATGGAACTAAATCAAGTTGAGCCAATCCATACACTACCTCCTCCACCTCATAGATTGGAAAAGATTTTCCGTCTCCTTAAGAGGTACTTAGGTACTATTTCAGAGGATGTAGAGAAAATGTTCCTCATAGGTAATGAGGTTCATGGTGATAATCCCAAAACCTATAATAAGGCGATATCAGATATCGACTCCAAAAAATGGTTAGAGGCAATGAAGTCAAAAATTGACTCAATGTACTCAAACCAAGACTAGACCTTGGTAGATCCACCAGAAGGTATAGTACCTATTGGATGTAAATGGATCTACAAGAGAAAGATTGGTGCGGATGGAAATATGGAGACATTCAAAGCTAGATTAGTAGCAAAAGATTATAGTCAACGCGAAGGCATTGACTATCAGGTTATCTTTTCGCCAATAGCTATGCTAAAATCTATTCACACATTGCTTGCTGTTGCAGCCTATTTCGATTATGAAATATGGCAAATGGACGTAAAAATGGCATTCTTAAATGAATATCTTGAGGAAGATATCTATATGGAATAGCCACTAGGTTTCACATTCAGTGATGATGATCACAAGGTATGCAAGCTATAAAGGTCCATATATGGACTTAAGCAAGCATCTCAGAGCTAGAATACTCATTTTAATGATGTGATCAAATTGTTTGGTTTCATCAAAAATGAGGAGGAGCCATGTGTCTTCAAAAAGATCAGTGGGAGCACTGTTGTCTTTCGTATTGTACATGGATGACATCCTCCTTATTGGGAATGATATTTCCATGTTGACTATAATTAAAATGTAGTTATCTAAAGAGTTCTCCATGAAAGACCTAGGAGAAGCATCCTTTATTCTAGGAATTAAGGTCTATAGAGATAGACCGAATAGGATGCTAGGACTTTCACAGAAAATGTACATAGAGGAAGTGCTAAAGAGGTTTAGTATGGAAAACTCTAAGAGGGGTTTAGTACCCTTCAGACATGGCATTCATCTTTCCAAGAAGATGTGCCCTAGCACACTTGAGGAAATAGAATGCATGTGCAAGATCCCTTATGCTTCAGTAATAGGAAGCCTCATGTATGCCATGTTATGTACACGACCTGATATAGCCCATGCCGTGAGTGTCACGAGTAGATATCAGTTGAATCCAGGTAAAGAACACTGGACTTCTGTAAAATATGTGCTTAAGTACTTAAGAAGAACTAAGGATATGCTCCAAGTCCAGGGGTATACAGACTTAGACTTTATGTCCGATGTAGATGATCGAAAGTCGATATCTGAGAGTCTATTTTTGTGTAATGGAGGAGCTGTCAGTTGAAAAAATTTCAAGTAGACAGTGATAACAGATTTCACCATGGAGGCAAAATACATCGCTGCGTCAGAAGCTACAAAGGAGGCATTCTGGTACAAGAAGTTTGCTGTAGAGATCGGAGTGATGCCATCAAATGCCATCCTCTGTACTACAACAACAATGGCACCATAGCCCTTGCTAAGGAGCTGAGGTCTCACTAGAAATCCAAGCACATCAAGCAGCGATACCACCTCATCCGCGATTACCTCGAGAAGGGTTATGTCTAGGATAAGAGAGTCAACTCCACAGACAATACGGCAGATCCGCTTACAAAGCCATTAGGCTAGCAGAAGATCAAAACCCATCTTGAGAAGATGGGACTTAGATTTATAGCTAATTGACTTTAGGTCAAGTAGGAGTTTGTTAGATATGTGTGCCCTAGAAGCTAGAATTAGCTGACACTTATAATACACTTCTAAGGGCAAAATTATAATTTTGACTATAAATAATAAAATAAATTATTTTCTATCATATATGTGTATTTAGTATCTGTGATACATCCCTTGAGTTAATGGTAATGATAATTATTATTTTCAAAAGTTAAAAATTTAAGACAAGAATTTTCATTATTAACTCATAAAATACTCCTGATCGTAGGATCATTATGAGGATGGTGATTGATCCAGAAGGTTAGTGTACAATCGCTTCTTTATAGTAGATGAGTCCTGAGTCTATGATGTAGAAACACCGGAGCGAGAGTACAGATACTCGTTAGAGAACGAGGGCACTGAGCGTGACCACCTCAAGTAGTCATAAGGAAGTCTACCTTCTCGTTGATGACTAGCTCGAAGCTGCAGTGGTGTGTCTGGTTCTTTGACTTGAGGTGCATCGACAGTTCACCTTGAGGGTATTATAGTTTGACTGCACCATGACTCGATCTCCTAGCCATTCAAAACTCTGAGGTGTATGTTGGCTATAGCATGTTCATTGTAGGAATTGGATTGCACCAAGATGGAATCTATCTACCTCGGTGAATGAGTAGCCCTATGATGATCATGAGAATCAAGTCTATAAGCCCATGGCCATGGTAGAGAGTGAAATAATAGAAAGAGTTTCTATTAAGGTTTTCACATCGGACTTGAATCAAATGATTGAATCATATGATAGAAATTAGGGTTTGATGAGTTCACCTTAACCCTAATCTGATCGGGGCTCAAGATAGAAGAACTTAATCATACAAGTAGTTGTACTGAGAGGTTCATTTTTAGTTTTGATGGGTTGCCACTATATACTGCTAATTATCACTGGTGGATTTTGGGAGCAATTAGAATGATTTAGATGATCGATCATTCTAGTTGTCTGAATCAGAAGAGTTCTGATCCATCGAAAGGAGTTTCGATGATGTTGATGATAAGGATCATGACATATCCTATTACCATATAGAACTAAACCTAACTGGACCACATAAATAAGGGTTTAGATCTGGATATTATCAAATAGACTAACCCAGTTCAATTGATTTGAATTAGATTCAATTAGGTTCAAGAAAATCATGCTAGCACACGATTGAACCTAACATTCTCCTTTCTTTATCATTAAATGTTGTCTCGATTGAGCAAAACATGTTTGTGCTCACTCAGGTACCTTTAGGTCTGACTGAAACTTGTCCAGATTAGAAAAGGGTTGTCTTAATTTATGAGATAAATTTGAGACAACACCTGCCTTTTTTCGTCACCTACTAATTCTTGTCCTTTGACTTTGGTCAAACGTTGACCTTTGACCCTTGGACATCCGCCCATGTGTCATGCACTTATTGGAGAGCAGATAGGGGCTTGTCCCCTTACTGGATTTTGGAAAGGAAGGGGCGCACGCCTAGGATGGCGTGCACCCATGGATAGGGATGCTTGGAGTCCCATATGGATGGGACTCCAGGTTGCTTCTTAGATTCAAACTAGGTGACCCTCACATATAGACTTTGACCAGTCTTAGGCACCATCTAAGGATGAATCTATGGATCTCTCATCTGATTGGATCAGATGATGTCATCCCATCAATCAGATTTAGATCTGATTGCACAAAGCAACATGATTGGTCGGGGTGATGTGGCACTGCGTGGCGCAGCAGGATCTATATAAAGACCTATCTGTGCCCAACTTTGATAGAACTTTCTCCTAGCCACACCCTAAGGCTGCCCCTCTCCATCCTCCATGCCACCTTTTTGATCCTCTCTCTCCTCTCCATGCCCAAAAAAGTTGGGCCTTCAGATTTGTACGATTCAAGCAAGAAAAGGCCAACGAGAAAGGAAGAAGGCAGCAATGCTGTAGAAACGACAGCAGATCTTCGAAAGGAGTTTCGAAGATTCTTCAAATTAGATTCAGATCTGATTTTTGAAGACATGATAAAGAATGAGAGATCTTCAGATCCATCTTGAGTGGATACCGGTAGAGGTCAAGCACTTTCATGGCTAGATCCAGAATCTCAGACAATCAGCAGGATCATCAACGGATAATCGGATTACCCATATCAAGGTAAAACTAATTTAGATTTAATTTAATTTAATTTTCTTATTTATCAGATCATAAAATCAAATCTGAAAAATGTCAGATCTAATTTGGATCTAAGAAAAAATTTTTGAAATATGCCTCTTGATCCAATCAGATTTAAACGAATCTGATCCAAAAAATTAGAATTTTTTCTTCAACTATATTAGCATTAGTAAGTTATTCTATGTAATCTTTTGCCGATGATAATTTAGAATATTTTACCGATGATAATTTAGTATAGAAAATTATTCTAATTATCTATGTAATCTTTAAGCATAGATAATTAGGCTTATTGCCTACGTAAATTTTGCATCAATAAATATTTTTTTATTTAATTTTTTTATTTTTTATAAATAATTTATCATTATCTAAATAATTTATTGGTATAATTTTATAGTTTAAAGCATATCTTTACCATTTATTATCTAAATAATTATTGTTAGAGTATCATCATAAAAGTCCATCTTGATTCAGTAGCCCTAGCTATGTCGATCAATAAAAGTTGATTTCAATAGTCATGAACAACTGCATGATGATCTGATAGATAGAAATTACCGATGCATCCGATAACTTACAACGATGATCTTGATATCTAATAAGTACCATAAATTCATCAATAAAAGTATTAATTTATTAATTAATTTATATTTATTTTTAAGAATTAATGGCTAATTTATACATATTTTTGAGAAATTAATATTTTTAATTAAAAAATAATTAAAAAAATAAAAATAAAATATAATTCATTAATGAAAAGATCTCATTTTTTTAGTTATAATGAAATAAATTTGAAGTTAATCCAATTTAAAATAAATTTAATATAAATTTTTAAAATAATAAAAATTAAAATTAAAGAAAAAAGAAAATGGCTCAGTCGACTCAAGCTGTCGTGCCATATCAGCTGACGTGTCCAAATGCACCAAGCCAGCCAAGCAAGCCGACATGCTCAGCTAGCCAGCCCAGAAAGCGAAGCCGGCCCATCTTCAAAGCCCAGCCCATGTGCGTCAAGCCCGCCAGCCCTCTATTTGATCCACGGAATAGTGTAGACCACTAGCTCAGCAGACAACAGCGAATCATAGGCTGCCATGTGGTGGACCAAGATCTCTAATAGGTTTACAGTATTTTATCATAGCGCATGGGGCATTTTTATCATTTCACTCATCAAAATGCATGCGTCGATTGGTTGCGGTGTGCGGTGTGGCCAGTCGACACGATCCATGGAAATAATAGATGCACGATCGGACAGTTGTGGTTACTTACGATCAAGATCGAACGGTGGTGGTTGGTTCCAGGTTCAATTCAAACTTCATCAAGCTCATCTACGTGATCGGACGGTAGCGCTCGCTCCAAACTCAGATCCGACGATCCATGAAGCTCTCAATGGTGATCAGGACACCCAACATGTGATCAATGGCCTAATTTCATCAATCAATGCATGATCAATGGCCAGAATATTTTCCAAGTTGATTTGGACTGATAAAACTCCATTTTTGATATTTTTTTGAAGCCTTGGATCACCATCTAATAGCCAAAACATGTAGAGACTTCACAAGACCTTTGATCCAACGATTTTTTGCTATTTTCTTCAATAAATATGGATCTATACTTCTCTTTAGTCCCACATTGCCTAATAACAAAGTCTCCAGTCCTCCAGCAGTTATAAAAAGATTCTAGAGTCCCAAAGGTCAAGCATCTGATCTAGGAGAAGCCACGATAAAGGATGGGAGTTAGGCATTGGCTAAAAGTTACTTCGAGGCAAACGGTGCCGAAAGAAAGAGCCAGAATTCTACACCATCTCTACGCCATTGCTGATATGAAGATTAGGAGTTTTTATTTATTTATTTATTTCTTTTTCATTATTTATTATATTAGAATTCTGAGTTTTAATTTTAATATAAAATTTAGTTTATTGCTTTTTTAATTTCTATTTTTTTGTAATTTTTGCTCTTTTAATTCTGCTTTATTTTAATTGCTCTTTAATTTGTTCTTGCAAGTAGATGCTAAGATCTAAATAGTAGATCTTAGTACTAAAATTTAATTTTTTATATTATTTAATTTCTATAATTTTATTTTTTGACTTAAATTTTAATTTTAAATCTCTTCTTCTTTCATAAAAAAATCAAAGTTTTCAAAATTAAATCACTGCCTTCCTATGGATTCAACTCGACTCACAGCTATCTACGTACTTTTAATTATTTTAAAAAATTAGATTAAACTAATAATTATGATATTTTAACGATGGTATCACGATCTATCAAGTTTTTGGCATCATTATCGAAAAAGAAATAGAGGCTATTTTTTTTGTTGATTTCTTTAATTTTTTTATAAATTAATTATAAATAATTTTTTTTATAAATATTGCTTATTAATATTAGATTTTTTTATTTTTAAATTAATTTAAAATATATCTACTTAAATCTAAAAAGCATCATGATAAGATTAGAAATCCTAACTGCTTAGTGCATGCATCATATTAGTTTTATTTTTATTTTTTTTGGTGATCGCTGGAGACAAGGTGAGCATCTCAACTTTAATTAGTTGTATGCATCTAGTTTAAATTGCATAGAACCACTTGCTTGAAAATTTTTTTTTGTGCATATTCATATTAAATCAACTTAAGGGCAACACCCAATTAAATAAGATAAGGTGGGGATTTGATCACCCTTTCTTGGCCCATAAATAATCAACCAGCATCCTGCATTGATCTAAGCCTTTAATTTTAAAATCAATTAGACATCAGCTCTAGAAACTCGAGCTTATTAGGATAAAAAATCCTAAAAGTTGGATCGGATTAAGGTTAGTCAATTTAACTAGTGTCTAAAAAAGTGGTTTAGAGATGACTTGGCTCGAAGAAAGGTGGTTACTTAATTGATTCCATTAGCTTACCTGATCAAGTATAATTAGTGTTTAAGGCAAGCAGCAGGGGGACCCCCACCAACCTTACACTACCTGGCTAGTTGATTGGCTGATTTTATACTTGGAGGGCTTGAAGATGATCTTGGTAGTTAGGAGCTGTCTAGATCTAGGATAATCCTTAGTCAGAATTGATTGACCAACTTAATTGCTAACCAATATTAAACCTAATTAAAATAATTCTTCTCTCTCTTCTTAGCTCTAGGACTCCTTAGGACCTCTTCTTTAGAACTCTTCTTTCTTTCTTCTTCTTTTTTCTTCAAAATGAAATAAAATAAAATAAAAATTAAATTAAATTAAATTAAATTAAAAATTAAATAAATTAAACTAACTAAAAAATTATTATTATTAATAATTAAATTAAATTTAAAAAAATTAAATAAATAAAATAATAATAAAAAATTTAAAAATATTAAAATAATAAAAAATATAAAAAAATCTAAAAAATTTTTGAACCATACATTAGAGTTGCACCGGGACATGCATGGTAGGAAATCACTTTACCTGATCTAGTTGAACCCAACCATAAAATTGAAAGGCTGAATCGTATTAAATCCAATAATCAAATGGCTGAAAATTTTAGAGAACCACCTAGGCAGATGAAGAAATACTTTATTCCTTCTACCTATAACCCATCGACTTATATTCAATTACCTAAAATTCATGCTATCCACTATGAGATCAAGCCAACCACAATCCAAATGCTTTCATCTTTTTACGAAAGCACCAACGAAGATCCTTATAAGCATCTAGATGAGTTTTAGAAATCTGCTTTATGGTGAGAATTCAAAATTTAACTAATGATGCCCTTAGACTAATTTTATTCTCTTTTTCATTAAAAGACAAAGCCAAGTACTGGCTTGGCACAATAGGGAGACCAATTAAATCTTGGGCTGAATTACAAAGTGAATTTCTTAAGAAATTTTATCCTATAGGCCGAACCAACATTATAAGATGAGCTATCACTGGATTTGCTCAGCTTTCAGGAGAACAAATTCATGAATCATGGGAAAGACTTAAGAAACTTCTTAAAAAATGCCCACACCATGGTCTATCTAAGTGGCAAATTGTCTAGACTTTCTATGAAGGGTTAGGAGAACAATAAAGACAAATGGTAGATGTATCTTGTCGAGGTGCATTCATGAGCAAAAGTGAGGATGAAGCTTACACACTATTTGAAACTCTAAGTGAAAACTTGATTAACCATGCCTCACTATCCTCTTATAAAAGATCAATTTCTCATAAAAAATGGGCAGGAATGTTATGAGATCAAACATCCAGAACCTAATTCTAAGACCGACCTAAACTTAATAGCCCAAAAATTAGATAAAGTCAATTTTATTATCCAAAAATTAGATCAATTCCTAAATCTAGATCAACAAACTCCTGTACAATGTATACCACCTTCCAATTATCATGAGATTTGTCTTTATTTATGCTAGCCCAACACCATAGTAAGTGAAGTGAATATCCTACGGCTGCCACAATTTTCCATCCTTTTATTCCAAGAAGCAAGTTCAAACTGCTCAAGGCATTACTCCAAACCGATCAAATGATCCATTTTCAAATTCATATAAATCCAGGCTTGGAGAAACCATCCTAATTTTTCTTGAAAATCATAATAGACTTAGGCTCAGACCCAAATCTCCACTAGTGCCAAAATTATCAGAAATAGACCCCAAGTACCAGAACTATGCCTTATAACAGAGGGATCGGCCTAATCAGTCTTATCCAGCCATCATATAACAATTAGTCCCTTATACCCACCTCCTCAATAGATCAATCTAGCCGATGATCAAATTTAATCAACTACAATAATTGATTTTAAGTCAACAAAATCAATTCTGACACAACAACAATCCAATCGTTAGGCTAGAAGCTCAAATAGGATAATTAGCTGAGTCTAGCATGAGGAGAGAACCAAATCAATTACCAAGCCAACCGATTGTCAAATCCTAAAAACAATCCATCCCAATGTCCAATCAACCATCTAGATTCAGTCATCAATCCCAATCGTCCCACCTTAAGAATCCCTAGTTAGAGAATGCTAAAGCAATTTCTGAACTTCGAAGTAGTAGGAATTCTTGAAGGACCCATATCAAGATCATGGTGATAGAGGCTAGTACTGATGCTAGCCAAGATAGAAAAATTCAGAAGAAAAGGTTAGTACTTGAAACTAACCACATAAAAGAACCTCAAGCCTAGAACTAGTAATACTGATACTAGTTCCAATGAAGATAGATAAAGGAAAAGAGGAGAACAGATGAAGTTATCCGAGACATATAAATCCCAAAGCCCCGTTCTCCTTCAAGCCTTAGAAGCAAGGTCTTTCTCCATAAAAAGCAAGGAGCATACAACGTTACGAGGAGCTAACAGGTAACTTGTTTAAACAAGTTCACATTAATCTAGCCCCTCCTCGATGCAATTCAGCATGTCCCAGCCTACGCTAAATTTCTTCAAAAAACTTTGCATACTCAAAAGCGTGAGCCACGAACTACTGAAAGAATTATGCTGTCTGAGGATGTAAGTACAGTCCTGTTAGATTTGTTGTCTTAGAAAATGAAAGACTCATGGTGCTCCATTTTAATTTTCATGTGTTATAGGAGGCATAACCTTTAACCGAGCATTATTAGACTTTAGGAACTAAGTGTGAACCTACTTTCCAACCTCGGTATTTATAAAAAATTTAGGATAGGAGAACTTAAAACCCTGACATCGGTTATTTTGTAACTAACCGATAGATCTATAAAAACACCACGTGGTCTAATTGAGGATATTTTGGTTAGAGTTGATAAATGTTATTTTCTAGTAGACTTCCTCATACTCGATATGGGACCATCCCAAAAGCTGAACCAAAATCCCAAAATTTTAGGTTGACCATTCCTAGCTACGGCTAATGCCAATATCAATTATAAGATAGGAGCCATGGATGTTTCTTTTAGGAGATCAAAAGGTAAAAATAAATATTTTTAATGCCTCTAAAGCACACTCAAGAGGAGGTAAGACTATTTTGTAATCGATCAAATAGATGAGATAGTTGCTAAATCTGAATTCCTCCTTAGATTTACTGCAAGATGCAACTGTTCTGAATAAACCTATGTCAAAGAAATCCCAGAATCCAGGAGGTGAATGCCCTGTTTGATTCACCTCATCCATCACATACATTACCTTGGTCGATGAAAAGTCGAGCCCTTATCCTGAGAAAAAAATTGAATCCATTACGATCCTTCAATTCAAGCTCCACCACAACTTTGAACTAAAATCTTTACCTAAAATTACTTAAGTATGTATTTCTAGGATCAGAGAAAACCCTAGCCAGTGAATCATTGCTTTTGAACCTAACTCCTGACACAGGAAGACCAAGTAATAGATGCTTTGAAAACATATAAGGATGGCCATAGGTTAGACCATCGCCAATTTAAAAGGCATTAGTCCATCAATATGTATGCACCATATTTATATTGAAGATAATGCCAAACCAACTTGAGAAATGCAAAGATGACTCAACCCTAATATGCAAGAAGTTGTCAAGAACGAGGTAATTAAATGGTTAGATGCGGATATTATTTATCCTATTTCTGATAACCACTAGATGAGTCCTACATAAGTTGTTCCAAAGAAATCTGGACTTACGATTATCCGCACTGACCATGGGGATCTAGTACCTACACAACTTTCGACTGGATGGCATGTCTGTATAGACTATAGAAAACTCAATACAACTATCCAAAAAGATCACTTCTTATTACCCTTTATTGACCAAATCTTGGAAAGACTAGCTGGCCAACAATACTTTTGTTTTCTAGATGGATACTCAGGATATAATCAGATAGCAATCTACCCTGAAGATCAAGAAAAGACCACCTTTACATGTCCCTATGGAACTTTTGCTTTCTGTAGAATGCGTTTTGGATTGTGCAATGCACCGGCAATCTTTTAAAGGTGCATGATGTCAATATTTTCGAACATGATAGAAGATTTCTTAGAAATATTCATTGACGACTTTTTGATCTTTTGAGAATCTTTTGAGTGTTGCCTTAATAATTTGAAGAGAATTTTGCAATGATGTATTGAGGCAAATTTAGTTTTAAGTTAGGAAAAGAGCCACTTCATGGTTCAAAAAGGGATTGTGTTAGGACATATAGTGTCTAAAAGAGGGACAGAGGTTGATAAAGCAAAAGTGACTTAATTTCTAAACTACCTCCATCCACTTCTGTCAAATAAATTTGATCTTTTCTTGGCCATGTAGGATTCTATCGTCACTTCATCAAAGACTTTTCTAAGATATCTCGCCCACTGTGTAATGTACTCGCTAAGGATGTTTCTTTTAATTTTGATGAAGAGTATCTTAAAGCCTATGAATTCTTGAGAGAAGCTGTGACCAAAGCTTTGATCATTCAGCCTCCAAATTGGTCACTACCTTTTGAAATCATGTGTGATGCTTCAGACTTTGCCATAGGAGTTGTGTTGGGCTAGAGGGTAAACAAATATCCTATAATGATCTATTATGCTAGTAGAACTCTGAATGAAACACAAATGAATTATACTACAACTGAAAAAGAGTTACTAGCCATAGTGTTTGCCCTAGAAAAATTTAGATCATATCTATTAGGATAAAAAATTATGGTATATTCAGATCATTCAGCTATGAGATACCTGCTTTCAAAGAAAAACACTAAACCACGACTGATTAGATGGATCTTATTACTATAAGAATTTGATATAGAAATTCAAGATAAGAAAGGATCTAAAAATGTTGTAGTAGACCATCTATCAAGGATCCTAGTCAAAGATACTGAACCTATATTAATCGAAGAATCTTTTTTAGATGAACAATTGTTGGCAGTTTCGCATGCAAAGGCTCCTTGGTTTGTAGATATTGTAAATTACTTGTAAAATAAATTCCTGATGGCTGGTCTAAGAACGAAAAGGATTGGTTCTTTGCTCAAATCAAATATTATTTTTTAGGAAGATCCCAAGCTTTTTAGAATTTGTGCAGATCAAATCATTCATAGATGTGTTCCTGAGTCTGAATAGTTAAGTATCTTACAATTTTGTCATACCCTTACTTATGGAGGATATTTTTCTAGAAGAAAAACTATGTCCAAAGTATTGCAAAGTAGTTTTTACTAGCCTACATTGTTTAAGGATGCCTATATTTTTAGCCAAGAGTGTCTTAAGTGTCTGGCCTTAGGAAGCATTTCAAAGAAAGACATAATGCCTTTAAACCCTATTTTGGTAGTTGAAATTTTTTATGTGTGGAGAGTTGATTTTATGGGACCTTTTCCACCCTCCAATGATTTTGAATACATTTTGGTGGCTATCGATTATGTTTCTAAATGGATTGAGGCAATTGCAACACAAACCAATGATCATAAAGTAGTCTTAAAATTTATTAAAAAAAATATCTTTTTTAGGTTTGGATTTTCACGTGCCATCATTAGTGACGGAGGTACCCACTTCACAAACTACCAGTTTCAAATATTGTTATGAAAATATGGGGTGACACATAAGATAGCTACACCATACCATCCGCAAACAAGTAGTCAAGTAGAAGTATCCAATAGGGAGATTAAGAATATCTTACAAAAGACTATTAGGTCAGATCGAAAAGATTGGTTAGATCGATTAGATGATGCATTATGAACCTATAGGACAGCTTATAAAACCCCTATTGGAATGTCTCCTTATAGATTGATCTATGGAAAAGCATGTCACCTTCTGGTAGAACTTGAACATAAAGCATATTAGGCAATAAAGCAATTAAATTTTGATCTGAATCAAGCTGGTTCTAATCGGATGTTATAATTGACCAAATTAGATGAATTAAGGTAAGAAGCTTATGAAAATTCAAAAATCTATAAAAAAAAATGAAAGTCTTTCATGATAAACATATTTCAAGAAAAAACTTTGAGTCAAATCAACAAGTCTGGTTATTTAACTCAACGCTCTGATTATTTCCTCGGAAGTTAAAATCTAGATGGGATGGACCTTATATAATCAATCAAGTGTGCCCACATGGTGTAATTAAACTCTATTATCCTAGATTTAAGAATTTTTTTAAGGTAAATGGTCAAAGGCTTAAACCATATATTGAAGGGATATCATTAAATCGAACTATTGACCAAATAATATTAACAGACCCACAATGAATTGAGCTACATTGTATCTGACTGAAGACAATAAACTTAGCACTTATTGGGAGGCAATTCAATATTTAGTTTTCTTAAATCTAATTTATTTTTTTTAGATCATCTTGAATAAAGTTGGAGAGAGAGCTTAAATTTTTAAAGGCACGTGCTGGATAAATAATTTTTTTTTCACACCCTTCTATTTTTTCTTCTCTATTGAGGATAATGTCGATTAAGTTGGAGGATAGAAAAAATATAATAAAAATTAAAAATAAAAAATATAAAAAATTAAAAAATTAAAAAATAATAAATAGTAATAATAATAATAATAAAACTTTTTAAAAAATCTTAAAAAGTTAAAAAAAACTTTTGAATATACCATGTTTTAGAAAAGAAAATCTTAAGCAAAATAGATCAGGAAAAGTAATAAAGATTAGAAAGTATTTGCTAATGACTATAGTGAGTTAAGAAGTAATTAATTGGTCAGACTTTTAGCAGCCTACTTAGGTCATTTAAAGGCTATTAGCACTTTAAATTGCACATACACTAACGAGGTAAAGTAAGTATTGATTATAAGGCCAACTAAGGATTCAATTATCACTGAGAAATTGGTGATTAATATATATCCCAATTAAAGAAACTTGAATTTAAGGAAAGAGCTACCTGCCCAAAATAAAAGTGCAAAAGATAGAGTATATGTGGATTGCCCTAAGCTTAGTAACTTGCTCTGTGCACCTAAGTCAAGTGTGGAGATTCACGTCAAATGTTGGAGGGAAGGCCAGGATGCTCAGCATGTAAAAAAAAAAAGAAAAAAGGAGAGGTAGTATGAAAGCTACCTTAATTCATGCACTTACCTTGGGGGTGTATAGAAAATTGATCAAAATAGGTGATGAAAGAAGATACATTTGTCCTTTAAATTACGACCCAAATACTAAGTTGGACTTCACAAACACAAGTGCTGAAGATCTTTAGATGAATTCTAAAAAGTTTTTAATTAATCTAATTATAAAATTTACTTTTAAAACTCAATACTTAGTTAGTGACACTATCTAAACTTTTGATCTTAAAATATAAAGCTATTTTTATGAAGGAGGATCTCAATGAAACATAGTAATTAATCTAAACTAAATTCTTTCTTTACTCAAGGATGAGCAAAGCTTAAGTTGGGGGGTGTGATAAGTATCATAAATTCATCAATAAAAGTATTAATTTATCAATTAATTTATATTTATTTTTAAGAATTAATGATTAATTTATACATATTTTTAAGAAATTAATATTTTTAATTAAAAAAATAATAAAAAAATAAAAAAATAAAAAAATAAAATATAATTCACTAATAAAAAGATCTTATTTTTTTAGTAATAATAAAATAAATTTAAAGTCAATCCAATTTAAAATGAATTTAATATAAATTTTTAAAGAAATTAAAAATAAAAATAAAAAAAATAAAGAAAAAATGGCTCGGTCGGCTCAAGCTGCAGCACCATATCAGTCGATGCATCCAAATGTGCCAAGCTAGCCAAGCAAGCCGGCACGCCCAGCTAGTCGACCTAGAAAGCTAAGCTGGCCCACCTTCAAAGCCCAGTCCATGCGCATCAAGCCCGCCAGCTCTTTATTCTATCCATGGAATAGTGTAGACCACCAGCTCAATAGATGACAGTGAATCACAGGCTGCCACTTGGTGGACTAAAACCTCTTAAGAGGTTTACAATATTTTATCACAGCGCATAGGGGGCATTTTGGTCATTTCACTCATTAAAATGCGCGTGCCGATTGGTTGCGGTGTGTGGTGCGGTCGGTCTATGCGGTCCATGAGAATAGTAGGTGTACTATCGGATGGCTATGATCGCTTGTAGTCAAGATCAGATGGGGTGGTTAGCACTAGGTTCAATTCAAACTTCATCAAGCTCATCTACACAATCGGATGGTAGCGCTTGCTACAAACTCAAATCCAACGGTCCACCAAGCTCCCGATGGTGATCAGAACACCTAATGTATGATCAACGGCCTAATTTCCTCCATCAACACATGATCAATGGCCAAAATATTTTTCGACTCAATTTGGGCTGATAACACTCTATTTTTGATATTTTTTTGAAGCCTTGAATCACCATCTAACGGCCAGAACATGCAGAGACTTCACAAGACCTTTGATCCAATGATTTCCTACCATTTTTTTTCAATAAAAATGGATCTATACTTCTTTTTAGTCCCATATTGCCTGATAATAAAGTTTCCAACCCTCCAATAGTTATAAAATGACTCCAGAGCCCCAAAGGTCAAGTATCTGATATAGGAGAAGCCACGGTAAAGGATGGGAGTCAGGCTTTGGCTAAAGGTTGCTTCGAGATAGACGGTGCCAAGAGAAAGAGCCAAACTTCTACACCATCTCCATACCATTGCTGATCTAAAGATTAATTATTTTTTTATTTATTTCTTTTTTTACTATTTATTATATTTGAATTTTGAGTTTTAATTTTATATAAAATTTAGTTTATTACTCTTTTAATTTTTATTTTTTTATAATTTTTGCTCTTTTAATTCTGCTTTATTTTAATTGCTCTTTAATTTCTTCTTGCAAGTAGATGCTAAGATCTAAATAGTAGATTTTAGTACCAAAATTTAATTTTTTATATTATTTAATTTCTATAATTTTATTTTTTGACTTAAATTTTAATTCTAAATCTCTTCTTCTTTCATAAAAAAATCAAAGATTTCAAAATTAAATCACTGCCTTCCTATGGATTCGACCCGACTCACTGTTATCTATGTACTTTTAATTATTTTAAGAAATTGGATTAAATAAATAATTATGATATTTTAACAATGGTACCGTGATCTATCAATATCAAAATTTTACCTCAATCGAACATTATTGTCATGATCAATTTAGCATGAAATGATTTCGATCATTAATTAAAAAAATGAGTGATTAAAAGGCCAAACAGCATCCAATTATATGATAATTTTTTAGATAAATGATCTTTGCTACTACTTAGATCGTTTGTATGGTGGTGATCATAAAATTGAAACCGCACGTATATGAATCATCCAAAACTATATGCCCCTTGATACTCATTCTTAAGGTCCTTAAGTAATAATACTTGTGCTTTTGTAAGATCTGCTTAATGTGAATAGTTCATATACGTGCAATTTAGATTTTATGATTACCACTATACAAATGATGAAAGTATTAGCAAAGATCATTTATCTAAAAGTTTATCTTATAATCAGATGTCGTTTGATCTTTTGATCACTCATTTTTTATTTAACAATTGAAATCATCCCATGCTAAATTGACCATGATAATGGTATTTGATTGAAATAAAATTTTAATAGTATACTATAAATATCACCTAAATTATCGTTGTAAGTTTTTGGATCCATCGGTGACCTCTATTTATCAAATCAGTCCTTTATAATCATCAAAATCAAATTTTATTGATTGACATTGCTAGGGCCACTAGATCGAGACGAACTTTTGTGATGATACTCTAATGATAATTATTTAGATAATAAATAATAAATATAAATTTTTAATTCTAAAATTATATAAATAAATTATTTTTAAAAAAAATTAATTAAAAAATATTTATCGATACAAAATTTTTATAGGCAATAATCCTAATTGCCTACGCTTTTTCCTTACGTAGGTAATTATACTTATTACCCATGCTAATTTTGCATCAAAAAATATTTTATAAAAATGAAATATTTGTTGATGCTATGTTAGCATCGGCAATAAGCATAATTACCTATGCAAGATAAAAGCGTAGGCAATTAGGATTATTGCCTATATAAATTTTGCATCGATAAATATTTTTTTAATTAATTTTTTTATAAATAATTTATTGATATAATTTTAGAATTTAAAATTTATCTTTATCATTCATTATTTAAATAATTATTATTAGAATATCATCATAAAAGTCTACCTTGATTCGGTAGTCTTAGCTATGTCGATCAATAAAATTTACTTTCGATGGTCATGAATGACCACATAGTGATCTGATAGATATAGACCACCGATGGATCTAAAAACTTGCAATGATGATCTAGATGATATTTATAGTATATTATCAAAATTTTACTTCAATAAGACATCATTATCATGGTCAATTTAGTATAAGATGATTTCAACTATTAAATAAAAATGAGTGATTAAAAGGCTAAATGACATCCGATTAAGATAATTTTTTAAATAAATGGTTTTTGCTACTACTTTTATCATTTGTACAGTGGTGATAAAAAAATCCAAACAATGCATATTTGAACCGACAAATTATTTATAAAAATAGTAATTAAAAAGAAAAATATTTATCGATGTAAAATTTGCATAGGTAATAACCTTAATTGCCTATGCTTTGGTCTTACATAGGTAATTATGTTTATTTCCATTGCTAACATAGCATCATCAAATGTTTTTACTTTTTATTAATTTTTTATTTTTTAAAATATTTTTTAATGCAAAATTAGCATAGGTAATAAGTATAATTACATGTGTAAGGCAAAAGCATAGGCAATTAGGATTATTGCTTATGCAAATTTTACATTCACAAAATATTATTTTTTATTATTACTTTTTTATAAATAATTTATTATTATCTAAATAATTTATCGATATAATTTTAGAATTTAAAGCCCATCTTCATCATTCATTATCTAAATAATTATTGTTAGAGTATCATCATAAAAGTATGTCTTGATCTGGTAGTCCTAGCTATGTTGATCAATAAAATTCGATTTCGATGGTTACAAACAATCATATGATGATCTGATAGATAAAGACTATCGGTGGGTTTAAAAACTTACAATGATAATCTCGATGATATTTAAAATATATTATCAATATTTTACTTCAATCTAACATCATCATAGTCAATTTAGTACGAGATGATTTTAATCGTTAAATAAAATGAGTGATCAAAAGGCCAAACAGCGTTCGATTATAAGATAATTTGTTTGGTAAATGATCTTTGCTACTACTTTGATTATTTGTATGATGGTGATCATAAAATTCATACCATATAGGTATGAATTGATAAATAATTTACAAAAAAAATAATTAATAAAATATTTGTGGATGCAAAATTTGCATAGGTAATAACCTTAATTACCTATGCTTTGGTCTTACGTAAGTAATTATGCTTATTTCCAATGCTAACGTAGCATCAACAAATATTTTTACTTTTTATTAAATTTTTATTTTCATAAAATATTTTTTGATGTAAAATTAGGGTAGGTAATAAGTACAATTACCTACGTAAGGCAAAAGCATTGGCAATTAGGATTATTGCCTATGCAAATTTTGCATCGATAAAAGATTTTTTAATTATTTTTTATTTTTATAAATAATTTATTATTATCTAAATAATTTATCGGTATAATTTTAAAACTTAAAGCCCATCTTTCTTGTTCATTATCTAAATAATTATCATTAGAGTATTATCACAAAACCCATCTCGATCCGGTAGCTGTAGCTATGTCGATCAAAAAAAATTAATTTCGACGATCACGAACAAATGCATGATGATTTGATAGATAAAGATCGTTGATGAATCCAAAAATTTGTAATGATGATCTTGATGATATTTGTAACATACTATCAAAACTTCATTTCAATCAGACATCATTATCATGAATAATTTAGCACGAAATAATTTTGTCTAGTAAATAAAAAATGAATGATCAAAAGACCAAATGGTATCCAATTATAAGATAATTTTTTAGATAAATGATCTTTGCTACTACTTTTATCATTTGTACGGTGGTGATCATAAAATCCAAACCATGCATGTTTGAACCGGCAAATTATTTATAAAAAAAGTTAATTAAAAAAATATTTATTGATGCCAAATTTGCATAGGCAATAACCCTAATTACCTATGCTTTGGTCTTACATCAGCAATTATGCTTATTTTCGATGCTAACATAGCATCGACAAAATATTTTTTTATCTTTTATTAATTTTTTTATTTTTATAAAATATTTTTTGATGTAAAATTAGCGTAGGCAATAAGTACAATTATCTATGTAAGGCAAAAGCATAAGCAAGATTATTGCCTATGCAAATTTTGCATCGATAAAATATTTTTTTAATTAATTTTTTATTTTTATAAATAATTTGTGATTATCTAAATAATTTATATATAATTTTAGAATTTAAAGCTAATTTTTATTTTTTATTATCTAAATAATTATCGTTAGAGTATCAACATAAAAGTCACCTCGATTCGGTAGTCCTAGCTATATCGACAATAAAATTTGATTTTGATGGCCATGGATGACTGCATGATGATCTGATAAATAAAATCTACTGATGGATCTAAAAATTTATACTAATAATCTCGATGATATTTATAGCATACTATTAATATTTTGCTTCAATCAAACATCATTATCAAGATCAATTTAGTATACAATGATTTTGACTATTAAATAAAAAATAAGTAATCAAAAGGCCAAACGGTATCCATTTGCTACTACTTTCATCATTTGTATGGTGGTGGTCATAAAATCCAAACCATGCATGTATGAAATAGTAAATTATTTATAAAAAAAATTAAAAAGAAAAATATTTGTCGATGCAAAATTTATGTAGGCAATAACCCTAATTGCCTATGCTATGATCTTAAGTAAGTAATTTTATTTATTTTTTATGCTAATTTAGCATCGACAAATGTTTTTTCTTTTTATTAATTTTTTATTTTTATAAAATATTTTCTGACATAAAATTAGCATAGATAATAAGTATAATTTCCTATGTAAGGTAAAAGCGTAGAAAATTAGGATTATTGCCTATGCAAATTTTACATCAATTTTTTTTTAATTAATTTTTTAATTTTTAAAAATAATTTACTATTATATAAATAATTTATCAATATAATTTTAGAATTTAAAGTTTATCTTCATCATTCATTATCTAAATAATTATCATTAGAGTATTATCATAAAAGTCTATCTCGATCCGATAGCTCTAGCTTTATCAATTAATAAAATTTAATTTCAATAGTCATGAACGATCGCATGATGATCTCATAGATATAGACTACTGATGGATTCAAAAATTTATAACAATAATCTTGATGATATTTATAGCACACTATTAAAATTTGACATCATTAGATATTATTATCATGGTCAATTTAGCATGAAATAATTTTGACTGTTAAATAAAAAAATGAATGATCAAAAGGTCGAATAACGATCAATTAAGATAATTTTTTAGATAAATGATCTTTGCTACTACCTTCATTATTTATATAGTGGTGATCATAAAATTCAAACCGTGCATGTATGAACCAGCAAATTATTTATGAAAAAAATTAGTTAAATAGAAAAATATTTATTGATGTAAGATTTGCATTGGCAATAATCTTAATTGCCTACGTTATTGTCTTACATAGATAATTATGTTTTTACTTTTTATTAAATTTTTTATTTTCATAAAATATTTTTTGATGCAAAATTAGCATGGCAAATGAGCTGTATGAGATATGTATACCTGAAGCATAGGCAAGGAGGCTGGTTCCCTACACAAATTTTACATTGACAAATATTTATTTTATTTATTTATTTATTTATTTTAATAAATATTTTTTGATGCTACATAGGCATAGCCAATAAGGATAATTACCTATGTTTTCATTTGCATAGGAAATAAGCTTAATTGCCTATGCAAATATTTCATTAATAAATGTGCTAAAATATTTTTTGATGCTATATAAACATAGACAATTAATTTAATTGCCTATGCTTTAAGTTTGCATGGGCAATATACCTCATTGCCTATGCAAATATTGCATCAACAAATATTTTGATAAAATAAAAAATAAATAAAGAAGAAAAAAATTTTGTCGATGCTAAATTAGCATAGGTAATTAGGTTAATTGCCTACATTTATTTTTTGCATAGGTAATAAGCCTTATTTCTTGCACAAATTTTGCATCGGCAAATAATTTGCCAAAATAAAAAATTAAAACCATCCATTATCGAGTCTTTGGATTAAATGCCGACCGTATATTTTTGTCGATAATTATTTTTTGTGACGTATTTTGTAAGCGTATCTAATAATGCCTTTTTTATTGACGTTTTTAGTCTTACATAGCCAATTGTTCTTTTTACCTATGCAAAATCTTGTGTAGATAAATTTTGTATCGGTAAAAGCCCTATTTCTTATAGTGTCTTTTTTTGTTGCACTTGTAGCAAATGACATTTCTTCTTTCTTTCTCTTCATCATCTTCTTTCTTCTTTAAAACTTTTTTTATAAGAAACTTCTTGAATCTTCTAGTGAGTAGCCCTAAGTTCTCATCTTTATCTTCACTTTCTTTTCCCTCTTCATTCTCCGACTCATTGCTTTCTTCTAATTTTATAGCTGACTTGAAGACGATGGTCATTCCTTCTTCTTTGATAGCTTTTCTATTTAGCTAAGCCATTTTTTTATCAAACTTATTCTAATCCTTTTTGATTTGGAAAGAGATATACTATTAACTACAAATGTGGGTGTGTGTGGTCCATTAGTTATAACTCCTTATATGTCATAATTTAAAGTTTATATAAAAATTCTCATGTGTGCTTCCCAAAATGTGTAATTGGATATTGTATTGACTAAGTCTAAAGGTGACCTAGTTGGAAAGATTTTGGTTGATTTTCTATGCAAAATCAATTAGGCTGGTTATGAGCATGTTAAAACAATCGATTAGGTTGAAAGGCCTATCATACTATAATTAAAAATATTATAGTGGAATTTTCAAGTAGAAAGACCTAGGGAGTAAATGTAGATGTTGGTTTGGCACCGAACCATTATAAATTATTGTTTGTGCTACTTGTTCTAATTCTTGTGTTGTGTCTTGATTATATCATTATCTGTTAATTTCTTGGAGGATTCATGGACATTAAAATATAAATATGAATAAAAAAAATCTAATATTAATAAGTTAAAATTATAAACTATGCCCTTAGAGTGTTTACCAGTATTAGCCAACTTGACTTCTAGGGTATACATCTAACACCCTCTTCTTCCTCTCTCTTTCTCCCAATTTTCACAGGATCACTTTCATTGTGTTCACTAAAAATTGGAGCCGGAGGCATTGCTGGAGCATGAGGTAAGCCCCAATCCCACCTACTCTCTCTATTCCCATTCTCCCCATGGCCCCAAGCCTTACCATCGACCACCGACTTGGCCGAAAAACACCACAAAGAAGAATCCCTTATTTTTTAATGATTTTTCCATGGTTTTCTTGAACAGCCAGTCTTACTGTAGCCATCCCTTGCATTACCACCGTTGGTTGCTTGTTGTCATGTTCTCTCACCGATATTTCAGCCCCCAGCCACCATTGACCATCGTCCCCTATTTGGCCAAGCAAAGAAAGAAGAAAAGAAAATAAAAAAAAGAAAAGAAAAGAAAAGAAAAGAAAAAGAGAGAGAGGGGTCTCTCTCTTTCTCTTTCTAGAATTTTTCTCTCTCTTCACCCACTTTCTCTCTTTATGAAGATCTATGAATCTTGTACCAAGTCATGCCATCCTCTTCTAGGGATCCATGATGATCTTTGAATTGGTTTGGTGCATGGATAGCCTATTGGATCGACCACCTAATCTACCATCTTCTTTCTTTATAATTGAATTTATCAAATAAAAAATAATTATATTTTAATATAATAAATAGATTTGATAAAATTTATTTAACAAAATTTATTTTTAAATTATCATAGTTTTCATATATATAAATTATTATTGATGAAATCATATTTTTCATAAAATAAGGATCAGCATACGAGATATAATAAGCATGTTTTATTATGACCATTGAAAATGATATGTTTATGAAGCAAGAATTTTATTATTTTTCTAAATATGTATATGTATGTTTCAAGAAAAAGATATTAAAATTTCAAGGGCTCTTAGTAGATATGAACAAATCTCTATGGGAAGGTCGACACTCGGAGTTAGCATTCATAAAAACACAGGCCTTGCCAGCTAGTATAAAGTTAGCATACGAAATAAGAACTCTATCGATTCAGAACATTGGCCTTATTATAAGTATAAAATGACCATAATATAAATATCTATGAGCAATATTTTGAAACATAATACGAATATCTAACAAGAATGATTTATGAATCATGTTTATGAAATATTCATGATTTATGCATACATGACTAGTTTATGACTTATTTTATTATATACTCTATGAAATATTTTATTTTTATAATATTTATTATTTTTAAATATTATATTATCATAGAAAAAATTATGCTTGATCCGGTAAGGAAGTATACATTTTACTTACTAAGCTAGTGTAGCTCATATCTTTTTTATTTTTTTATAGAGGAATAAGGTTAAGATTGATGAAGGATCTAGGCTTGGAGATTTGTGTAGCAAGCTTGGAAATTTTATTACTGAACTTAGTTTATTGAATGATTGTTGATAAGTGATAAAAATATACTAATAAAAGTATTAAATTATAAAATAAATTAAATTATTTTTTTAAAAATTAATACTTTTATTAATCTTATGTAGGAAAAAAGGCCATCAATATGAAGATATTATTTTTCTGATTCAGATGAAATAAATTTCAAACAAAACGGACTTCAAACGAGCCCAAAATTAAATTTCAAAAAAAAAATAACCCGAACTGGTTCAAATCAGTTCAGAAAAATCGGCTCAACAGACCGTCCGATTCGACTGCACTAGCAGATCGACTCGCTGATGCAGCACTGACAACAGGCTGACGTCAGTATTTTTTACGATGCATGGTGGATCAACTTGAGAGCATTTCAGAAATTTCACATGAAGAAGTGTGCTCCAGTTGGTTGAAGAATGCAGCGGTCCACGCAACATCGGGCTTGTGCATGGTCTACAGAGGATAATTTGAGAATTTTGTTTGATCCGACGGGCGCCTTTCACTAAAATTTGATCGGACGGTCGACATGCATGCGCTAACGAACGGCATCCATAGCTCCCGATCGAGATCCAACGGCTGAGATTCATCCCGATGTTAAACTAAGATCAGAAGCCTTCTTTGTGCGTGATCTGATGGCCTAGATTCAATCCAATGATTGATCCGATGGCTGGCATGAATTTCGACTTGATTTGAGATATTTTAAAGGATTTTTAAGTGATTTTTGAACCGTTTGATCAACATCCAATGATCAAAATCATCTAGAATCCTAATTTGAGTTGTTTTGAGAGTTCTAAACCTAATTTCGAGAGAATTTTGGTGGGAAATCAATCTCTTAGCCTATAAAAATAGAGGACCTACTATTGTCGTAGAAGAGGGAAGTCAGAGAGAAAAAAAAAAAGAAAGTCAGAGAGAAAAAAAAAGAAGAGAAAGAGAGTCAGAGAAATAAAAAAAAAAGAAGAGAAAGAGAGGAAAGAGGTAGAAAGAGAAGAGAGATTTTTGAGAGAAAGAAAAGGATTTTTCTTCCGACAATCAGAATAGTGATCAAGAAGCTTCTTCTTCTTCACCAAGTTCTCCACACCAAGAGCGACGGACAATCAATTTCAGCAATCAAATAGTCTAATTTTTTTATACTTTTTATTTTATTTGCTATTTTTGAACTTGTTATCATGAACTAAATTTTCTTTTACTAAGGCTAAGGTGTAGCCACTCTTTTGATGCAATATTCAGTGTGATTTATTTTTAATTTTAAATTTTATTCATGAGGAGTATATAAATCTGATCTTAATGCTTTTAGATTACTGGCCATCTTCTAATTGATCTGATGAACATAGATGTTACGGACCAAGTACATCTATGTTATTGCTTCTTGATTATATACCTTGTATTATGAATCAAATTAGAATTCATATGCATGCAGGAATTTTAGTGCGCTTTGGACGCAGCGTATTTTAATTAGAGGGTTTCACAAAACTTAATGCATTAATATTTATTTAAATTACACCTGGACCAAAGGATAATTAATAAATATTGATAGTTTTGCTATGCCTGGACCAAAGGATAGTGAATAAATTAGGAGACTCCACCGTCATATGAAATAAAATTAATCTAATAATCTGAATATTGTATTGACTGAGTTGGTGAATCGATTGCCTTAGTAACCATTGCTCTTAAGTTTAAAACCCTAATAATTACACTCTCTCTATTTTCTTAAAATTTTTAATTATTTCTTTATTTTATTCTTTAATTTCTTATTCTCATAAATCGGTCTTCTAAATAAAGCATAGAAAAGAGCTTTTCAGTACTTATTTTCTAATCTTCCAAGGACAATACTCTACTCATTCACTTTATTACTTGATCGACTGGTGCACTTGCCATAGCTATAAATTAGCACGCATCAAGTTTTTGACGCCGTTGCCAGGGTTTGTGTCTAAAATAATATTAAAATTTTGATCCTAGCTTTACTTTAGAATTTTATTTTTAATTTTTATTATTTTTGTTCAGTGCATGATACATACTAGACATAGTAACTTACTACCTTTAGATCCAGAAATTGAAAGAACCATTAGAAGACTACAAGAAGAAAGAAACATGGCAGCTGAAGATCCTAATGATATCAATCTAGGATTGGATATGGTGATCAAAGGACAGCATGAAGCTATTCGACCAGTACATCATCCATTAAATGATTACATCACACCATCTATAGTTGATGCAGCTTCGAGCATCAAGAGACCGCCTGTATGAGCAAACAACTTCAAAATAAAATCGACGATGATCCAGATGATTCAATCAACTATCCAATTCAGTGGACACGTGCATGATGATCCGAATGCCCATATTTCTAATTTTCTTGAATTTTGCAATACTTTTAAAATTAATGGGGTGTCGGATGATGCTATTAGATTAAGGTTATTTCCTTTCTCTTTATGGGACAAAGCTAAGAGTTGGCTTCATTCTCTTCCTGCAGGTTCTATCACAACTTGGGATGTCCTAGCCCAAAAATTCTTAGCCAAGTACTTTCCACCTTCCAAGACTGCCAAGATGCGCAACGATATCACTTCCTTTTATGCAGATGGACATGGAGACACTATATGAGGCTTGGGAGCATTTCAAGGAACTGCTGAGGAGATGTCCACATCATCAACTATCCGTATGGCTTCAGGTACAAACTTTCTATAATGGTTTATCTCCTACTAATCATTCTATGATTGATGCAGCAGCAGGAGGAACCATTAATCCAAAAAATGGAAGGAAGAAGCCTTTCGATCTGATCGATGAGATGGCATCAAATAGCTATCAATGGCAGACAGAATGCATGATGCCAAAAAGACTAGCAGCTGTGCAGGGAGTAGATTGCGTGCCAACCTTACTAGCTGAAATTGCAGCCCTTAGAGCCGAAGTCAACAACTTAAAGGGAACAGCTATGCATATTCAGAGCATTACTTGTGACCTATGTGGAGGAGGACACGATACGAGCAATTGCCAGATAGGTAATCCTTTTGCTAAAATAACTGATACAGCTAATTATATTGGTAATTTTTTCAGGCCGCAACAAAACAATCCCTACTCCAACACATACAATCAAGGGTGGAGGCAGCACCCAAATTTCTCATGGAGCAATCAAAATGCAGCACAACAGCCACCCCCGGATTCCAAGTACCTGAAAAGAAGTCCAACATGGAAGAGCTGATGGTCAAATTTATGCAAAACCAAGAAGCAACTATAAAAAATTTGGAAGCCAAACTTAGGCAGGACCAAACAGCAGCAATTCAAAACTTGGAGATGCAAATAGGTCAAATGGCTAAGATAATCTCCGAGAGACCTCAAGGATCCTTGCCCAAGCAACACGGAGACCAATCCAAGGGAGCAAGTCAATGCTATCATCCTAAGAAGTGGTACAAAGCTGGAGGAGCCACATCAGAAGAAAGAGACTGAAGAGCCAACTACAAATAAGGAACCATCAACTAAAATTCGTCAGTCACCAAAACAACCAGCAGATGGATGGTCTCCAGGTATACGATTTGCTGATCCAAATGTGAAGCCCTACGTGCCGCCACTACCATTCCCAGAGAGACAAATACAGCATCCAGATAAGGAATTTTCTAACTTTTTCAAAATTTTAAAGAATTTACATATTAATATTCCTTTTGTAGATGCTATTACTCAAATGCCCAGGTATGCCAAGTTTCTCAAAGAAATCTTAACAAATAAGAAAAAGCTGAAGGAGCATGAGAGAATAAATTTGAATGAAGAATGCTCAGCAATACTTCAAAATAAATTACCACAGAAGCTAAAAGACCCAAGGAGTTTTACTATCCCCTGCATTATTGGTGATTGTAGTTTTGATAAAGTTTTATGTGATTTAGGAGCAAGTATTAATCTCATGCCTTTTTCTATTTTCAGGAAAGCTGGGTCTAGGAGAACCAAAGCCTACCACTATTACTCTTCAATTAGCCGACAGATCCATTAAATATCCAAGAGGTATAGTGGAGGATGTCTTGGTAAAGGTAAACAAGTTTATTTTTCCTATTGATTTTATTGTTCTTGATATGAAAGAAGATTATGATGTACCCCTTATTTTAGGGAGACCCTTTTTAGCTACTGGAGGAGCTTTAATAGATGTTCAACAAGAAAAATTAATTCTTAGAGTCCAAGACGAACAAGTTACTTTTAATATTTTCAAAGATACTAAACATCCTGATGATAATCAAACTTATTTTCTAATTGATATTATTGATAATTTAGTTATATGAGAATTCTATAGAAAATAGGTTTGAGACTATAAAAGCTAGCAATGTCCAAATTGAAAGAGGACTCGACCAAACATGAAAGTATTCCAATTGAAGTGGCACCAGATTGATTCCACTTTAGAACTCAAAGAAAGTCAAGCTGAAGACTATAAATCAGAACTACTAGATAGGTTATTTCTTTTCTTTTTAGTTTTGATCATTTTTCTTTTATTTTTCAGTAATTTGTTGTTGCTCTTTTACTGCTTTGGTGTGTATTTTTAATTTTGCAGAGAAAAATCAATGAGAGCTCAAGCAAAATTTCAAAGCTCCAAAGAACCAGACTGAACCAAATCAGGTGTATTCCTTCCTATCCTTTATTGCATCCTTTATTTTTCTTTCTCCTTTAAGACAATGTAGAATAAGTTAAAAAAAAAAAAAATCATGTGTCAAGAAGAAAATCTTGAGCAAGATAGACTGGACAAGTGATAAAAGATAGAATTATTTGCTAATGAATGTAACGAGTTAAAGAAGTAGATTAGTTGGTCAACTTTTAGCAGCCTACTTAGGTCATTAAAAGACTATTAGCACTTCTAATTGCACATGCACACTAACAAGGCAAAGTAGGTATTGATTATAAGGCCAACTGAGGATTCAATTATCACTAAAAATTAGTAATTAATATACATTCTAATCAAAAAAACTTGAATTTAAGGAAAGAGCTACCTACCTAAAAATAAAGTGCAAAAGATAGAGTATATGTGGATTGCCCAAAGCCTAGTAACTGGGTCTCTGCACCTAGGTCAAGTGTGAAAATTCACATAAAATGATGAAGAAAAGGCCAGGATGCTCAGCACAGCAAAAAAAAAAAAGGGCAGTGTGAAAGCTACCTTAATTCATGAGTATAAAATTGAGAATGTATAAAAAATTGATCAAAATAGGTGATAAGAGAGGATACTTTTGTTCTTTTAATTTAATACTGAAATGCTAAAGTTAGTCATCATGAACACAAGTACTATAGATCTTTGATGTACTCTAAGAAAGTTTTTAATTGTATTGACTGAAAAATTTACTTTTGAAACTCAATGTTTAATTAATAGTATTTTCTAAACTTTTTGATCTTTAGTCCAAGATTTTATCTTTGTGATGGATAATCTTATTAAAATATGAGATTAAATAAAACATTGCTAAGAGACTAGCAATGACTAAGTTGGGGGTGTGATAAGTGGTAAAAATATACTAATAAAAGTATTAAATTATAAAATAAATTAAACTATTTCTTTAAAAATTGATACTTTTATTAATCTTATACTGGAAAGAAGGCCACCAATGTAAAGATTTTATTTTTTTGGTTCAGATGAAATAAATTTTAGACAAAATGAACTTCAAACGAGCCCAAAACTGAATTTCAAAAAAAAAAATCTGATCCAATTAAAATCGATTCAAAAAAACCAACTCAGCAGACCGCCCGATTTGACTGCACCAGCAGACCAACCCGCTGACGTAGCACTGACAGCAGGCTGATGTCAGCATTTTTTGCGGTGCACGGTGGACCGACTTGAGGGCATTTTGGGAATTTCACATGAAGAAGTATATTTCGATTGGCTGAAGAATGCGGCAGTCCATGCAACATCGAACTCGCGCATGGTCTATAGAGGGTAATTTAAGAATTTTGTTTAATCCGACGGGTGCCTTTCACTAGGATTTGATCGGACGGTCGACACACATGTGCTGACGAACGACATCCACAGCTTTCGATCGAGATCCAATGGCTGAGATTCATCCTGACGTTAAACTAAGATCAGAAGCCTTCTTTGTGCATGATCTGATGGCCCAGATTTAATCCAATAATTGATCCGATGGCTGGCATGAATTCTGACTTGATCTGGGATATTTTAAAGGGTTTTTAAGTGATTTTTAGATCGTTTGATCAACATCCAATGGTTAAAATCATCCAAAATTCTAATTTGAGTTGTTTTGAGAGTTCTAAACCTAATTTCAAGAGGATTTTGGTGGAAAATCAATCTCTTAGCCTATAAAAATAAAAGACCTACTGTTGCCGTAGAAGAGGGAAGTCAGAGAGGAAAAAAAAGAAGAAGAGGGAAGTCAGAGAGAAAAAAAAGAAAAAGAAAGTCAGAGAGAAAAAAAGAGAAAGAGAGTCAGAGAAATAAAAAAAATAGAAGAGAAAGAGAGGAAAGAGGTAGAAAGAGAAGAGAGATTTTTGAGAGAAAGAAAAAGATTTTTCTTTCGACAATTAGAATAGTGATCAAGAAGCTTCTTCTTCACCAAGTTCTCCACACCAAGAGCGATGGACAATCAATTTCAGTAATTAAACAGTCTAATTTTTTTATATTTTTTATTTTATTTACTATTTTTGAACTTGTTATCATGAACTAAATTTTCTTTTACTAAGGCTAAGATGTGGCCACTCTTTTGATGCAATATTCAATGTAATTTATTTTTAATTTTAAATTTTATTCATGAGGAGTATATAAATCTGATCTTAATGCTTTTAGATTATTAGCCATCTTCTAATTGATCTGATGAACATAGATGTTACGGACCAAGTACATCTATATTATTGCTTCTTAATTATATACCTTGTATTATGAATCAAATTAGAATTCATATGTATGCAGGAATTTTAGTGCGCTTTGAACATAGCATATTTTAATTAGAGAGTTTCACAAAACTTAATGCATTAATATTTATTTAAATTACACCTGGACCAAAGGGTAATTAATAAATATTGATAGTTTTGCTATGCTTGGACCAAAGGGTAGTGAATAAATTAGGAGACTCCACCGTCACATGAAATAAAATTAATCTAATAACCTAAATATTGTATTGACTGAGTTAGTGAATCGATTGCCTTAGTAACACATTGCTCTTAAGTTTAAAACCCTAATAATTACACTCTCTCTATTTTCTTAAAATTTTTAATTATTTTTTTATTTTATTCTTTAATTTTTTACTCTCATAAATCGATCTTCTAAATAAAGCATAGAAAAGAGCTTTTCAGTACTTATTTTTCAATCCTCCAGGGATGATACTCTACTCATTCACTTATTACTTGATCGACTGGTGCACTTGCCATAGCTATAAATTAGCATGCATCAATCGTGAACTTGTAGTTGATTATTTATAAATTTTGAGACATGGGTTTAGTATTTATTTTTGGATTTAGATGCTCTGAACCTATTGGAGCAGGGCTTTAGGGTTCTTCCAAAAAATTTGCACTGGAGTACTGATTGGGATTGGGTTGATAAAGGTCTCAGGCCAACCTGCAAGAAAATATTCAAAAACTGATGAGGTACCCTCCGGTTTAGAATCCTTCGATGCTTCAGTCAACTGAAGCCTTGTCAATAGATAATGAAAATGAAAGATTGAAAGGTAGAATGAGGGATTGAGTAAAAAAAAATTTTGATCTTCTTTCAGTGAAAAAGTCGAGAGTGGATTTCAGTAGAGTTTTGACTTTATAAATCTTATGCTTACCTTCGGGAGGGTTTCTTGTCCCTTTATTTATAGAAGAATTTGCTTAGGCTTTAAGAGAGTTTGTTAGGCTATTAGTTAGTTATAATAGAGAGATTAGCTGGATAGGAGCTATTGGCCATTTGCCTTGATGGTAATTAGCTATGATGTAGCTGGAGGATAGCTGTAGCTTGATTATAGAGCGATTAGGAGTCAATTAGTTTTTTGGATCATGTCGAGATCACTTTTTTACCAATCCCACTATGTGGCGAGGTCGGTGTTTTGTCAATCTCGGTATGATAAGCATAGATGGCCTCCCATTGTGGGTGAGATTGGTGTTTTATCGATTTAAGAATGGAGGATTCGATGACAAACTAATCTCTTGACCATGCTGGTGAATTACTATGGTGGAGCTTAGTATTACCCCGATCTACAGTGGGAGGAAGACTGTAATTGGCTTTCAGAGTGGCAAGGTTCTGATCGGAGTCTGTGTTGTCACACAGAGGTTGGTTTAATACTGTCCTCAATTCTCAGTAAGCTAGGACATCATAGAGGATGGTGATTATTCGATCTGAATGCTGTTATCATCAGTAGATTACCAATCTAGTTTGATTAGGCAAACACACTGTCTGGTTGCAGTATGGATTTGACTGGGCTCTAGGTTAGTATTTTACCGACCTAGGGTCAATATTTATTTTGCCTTTTAGCAGTCTTCTAGAGTAATGATCTCCTTGATGATGCTATATGGCTAGTGATGATTGTCCGTATCAATAGTTGCCCCCTACTTTCCGAGCTCGGAGTAGAGCTTTTTCTACAACAAGCATGGAAAGTAGATTTTTAAAAGACATTGATTGGTTGTTTCCACTGAGAATAATGATGTGCGGCCATCAAAATTAATTTTTAATTATTTAAAGCAACATACCATCTCGTTCAGAGGGATTTCACCATATCCATCATACCTGGCATTTAAAAAAGCATGATGGAGCACGAAATCATCATTAGTTGTTCTACTAAGACCTAGATGAAGTGGGGCACGTGTCACTTTTTTATTGATCAGTTAAATCACCACATAGATTAAGCTTACATGGCTTAATCAGATCGGGTGCGCTGAAATGGCCTTTCCACAGTCTCTCTAGATGATTGACAAGTGGTTTATATCCAACGATGAGCAGATTAATCTGGGCCGTTGCCTCTCCTTATATATATGGTATCTACTCCTTCCACTGTCACTTTGCTATTTTATTTTAGGAGTGGAGGTTCTGTTGCCAGGATTTTAGAAGCTTCCACACATCTAGACAGTCAGAGAAGAAGGCAATTCCAATGATCGTCGGAGCTTAAGGAGGGCTACCAAAGTTCCCAAAGGAGGCTTCCTTTTCCTTAGGTAGACTTCCTTCTTCCCTTCTTAAGCTTCGGATTCCTTTTCTCAGGATTTCTTCCTTCATTCTAACTTCTGCTATTTTTTCTTCTTCTTAGTGCCCTTTCAATTCCTTTGTTGTTCCTTTTCTTAATCATGTCTTCCCAAGAGAGTACCTCTTTTGGTGGTGGTAGGAGAGGGGAGATAATCTAGGATGGCCATGACATCTGGACCATCCAACTTGGCCGACTGGCCATTGAGGCGGGTAATCCATCTTAGGCAGCTGTTGAGGCCAGCACTTCCGACCATGATGGTTTAGAGTCCTAGTAAGGAGATTTTTGGATTATTTTGGTCTGGATACTGAGCCTTCAATTCTGATAGATACCAACCTGAAAAGGCTTAAGGAGAAGTATTTTATTCCTGAGAACTTTCAACTCATAGCTCCCAACTCGGGTGATCGGGTTACATAGTCTCTTGAAGGTTGTATACCCTTCTATAATGAGTCACTTCTATCTGGGTTGTGCTTTCCTTTGCACCCCTTTATTTATAATGTCTTAAATTTCTATGGCTTGCAACCAACCCAAGTCACTCCAAATGCTATTAGGATCATCTTAGTTTTCATCATTTATTGTAGCTTTGCTGCTATAGAGCTTAGGACTTCTCCTTTTAGAGCATTTTTTGTTTTGAAGAAACACCCTATAGAAAAAGGTTGGTGGTACTTCTCACCCCGACCTAACTGTAAATTTAGTCCTGCTCTTCCTTCCTCCATCCAAGACTAGAAAAGTTATTTTTTCTTTATTTCCTCCGATACTCTGATTTCAAAATTGGCTGGGGCAAACTCCGATTCAGTTGGAACTCCCATAAGACTATTCTTCCTGAGGACAAGAGGCCTTCGAAGAGCTACTAGGTATGAAGGTGCATAAGCTCAACCAACTGATGACAGATCAATCACTGTTCGACTCTAGCATCGATCACGTTTCCCTCTAGGGAAAGTCTGTCATCCCAATTTTTTTCTAAATTTCATTGTTGTTGATGTTTGCCTGACCATTGTACTTCTTTTGGCTATGGAAGCACTCATGAGATTCAATCCTAGGAGACTGGCAGAGAAGGGAAAGAGAAAGGCAAAGTCTTTTGACCCTCCACCAACGAAGAAGGGAAAGAGGAAGGATGCTCCCATCTCTAGATTGTCTCCTTCTCAACTTGTGCCATCCACTGTGGGGGCGTTAGTCATTAATATGGCGCCCGTCTGTGCCCTCCTCTCACCAACATCTTCTTCGATATCCGAGGGACAATGACAGTCCACCGGGGTGGTCTGTCCATCTCTTAAGGAGCCAGTGACCCGCTCAAGGTCGAGTTCTACCACTGCACCGTCAAGGCCTAGTCCACTAGCTATGCCAACCTTGACATCTACTCAACTAGCTTGGCCCTCCGGAGGATCGAAAGCTCCATTGGTCGACTTGCCATCAAGCTCTACCGAGCAGATCGACCTTGCCCAAGCTTCCATGCAAGACATGGCAACTCTCGGTAAGGATTTGTTGTATGCCGTGATGCCCTAGCGGGATCTACATGCCCACAGAAGAGATCTTGGGCTAGATGGCTGCTCAACCACGATTTCAGCAGTATCTTGGATGTAAGAAAATTCTTCTTCTTTTCTTTTTTCTTCTTTTTTTTTTATGTCAATTATCTACTGACCTAATGTTACTTTTCTTTTTTCTTTTGTCAGGTTGCTTCATATTTTAGGTTGTTTGTTGAACATATGGAGTGGTTGGCCAAAAATAAGAAGTCCTTGGAAGAAGGACTGCAATCCATGAAGAGTTGCCAAAAGGCAGTGGAGGACAAAGCCGCCAAGGAGGCGAAGCTCACTGAGGGGCTGAAAAAGCAACTTCAAAAAAAGCTTGCTGAAATAAAGAAAAAGAATAAGGTCTTGTTGGACCTCCAAAGGAAGGCCAACGAGGGAGAGGAAAGGCTGCTAGAGCTGCAACAGGAGGTCTACAAGACCTTTGAGCTGGAGACCAAAGTTAAGAAGCTATAGGAGATAGTGTTAGCTTGGGATGATACATTGGCCGCCCGTGATAAGGTCCTTCTTGTGTACTAGAGAGATCTAGATCATTAGAAATCCATTGTTGCTTGGGCCATGGAGGATTACAAATCCTTCGAAGCTTTCGAGAAGGAGGTCATAGAAGCTTCAGGGGAGGCCTTTGACTCTGGGTTCAACAACTATAGGAGTCCGATTAGGAAACTCTTTCCCAACTTAGATTTGAGCGGCATTACCTAGGAGGCTAGTCTTGTTCTGGCATCGGAGGCAAATGCTCAATCGATGTCGAACATGAGTTCTCCTGCAGAAGTGCCCCAACCTATCCCCAAGGTGCCCGCTGTCCAGCTCTCCTCCAAAATTGAGGCTCCAACCCCCATCAAAGCCCTACCATCTACTCCTACTGAGGTTCCAGCTCCTACTCTTGCACCTACTAAGGTTCCAGCTATCGAGGTCATTTTATTAAAGGATGATCTAGCAGTTGCTTCTAGGAAAGCTCCTTAGCCAAATGCCTAAATTTTGTACTCCTTTTCTCATCCTTTTGATCTTTGTAATATTTTGTGTCAGTCTAGTTCAAACTTTCTTTGTAAAGACTTCTTTTACAATAAAATGGAGATCTCTTTTTCTCATTACTATTCATGTATGTATGTTGTAAGATTTTTCTAATCTAATGCGACTTGCCATAATGCATTGTAACTTCTTTTTAGAAATTTTTCTAAGTCATAACAGATAACAATTAACTTTGAATGGGTGATCTTGGTTATGTCCCGATTGAAGGAAAAAACTTTGTTTCCTAGGTCAGGTTCGTTCAAATCTGATTGGATCAAGAGAAATATTTCAAAAATTTTTCTCTAAGATCCTAATAAGATCTGAGACTCTTCAGATATGATCCTATTGATCTAATAAAATAAAATAAAATAAAAATTAAATTAAATATAATTTAATTATACCTTTATTTTGGGTAATTCAATTACCATGTGATGATCCCTATGTTTACTGGAGGTTCTAGATGTAGCCATGCAAGCGCCTGGCCTCTATCGGTATCCACTCGAGCAGGATCTAGAGATTTTCTTCTTCTCAATCAATCCTCCAAAAATTAGATCTAGATCTGACCTTGAAGGTCTTCAAAAACTCTTTTGAAGAACAACCGTTGTCTCTTGCAGCAGTGCTGCTTTCTTCTTTTCCTATCGCCTTTCACTTGCTTGGATCGCGCTTAACTCATGCCCAAAACCTCTTAGGCATTGAGAGGAGAGAAAGGATCAGAGGGTGGCATGGAGAAGAAGGAAGAAAAGCTTTATGGCATGGGCTAAAGGCAGAAGCTCTAATGCTAGGCACAGACAAGATTTATATAGATCCTGCTGTGCCATACAGTGCCACATCATCCGGGCCAATCATGATCCTTTATGCAATCAGATCTAAATCTGATTGATGGGATGACATCATCTAATCTAATTAGATTAGAGTCCCTCAAAACTCTCCTTAGATGGCACCAAGACTGGGTCAAACAAGTCTTCTTGGCGCCATCTAGTTTGATTTTCTGAAGCAACTGGAGTCTCATCTATATGGGACTCCAAATCTTATCCTCATGGGATGCATGCCTCCCTAGGTGTGCGCCCCTTGCCTATCTACTTTTTAGTAGGAGGACAAGACCCCAGATTCTCTCCTATGGGTGCATGACACATGGGCAGATATCTAAGTGTCAAAGGTCAATATTTGACCAAAGTCCAAAGATAAGATTTAACAGCTGACGAAAAATGGTAGGTATTGTCTCAAATTTATTTCATAAATTAAAATAACCCTTTTCTAATATGAACAAGCCCTAGTCAGACCAAGTAAAGGTTCCTGAGTGAGTCCAAACATATTTGGCTAGTCGAGATAAGTTTTAATGATTGTAAAAGGAGAACATTAGGCTCAATCGTGTGCTAGCATAATTTTCTTGAAACTAATTGAATCTTATTCAAATCAATTGAACTGGGTTAATCCAATTGATGATATCCAGATCCAAACTCTTATTTATGTGATCTAGTTAGGTTTAGTTCTGTATGGTAATAGAATATGTCGTGATCTCTATCATCCACATCATCAAAACATCTTCTGATGGATCAGAACTTTTCTGATTCAGACAACTAGTATGATCGATCATCCAAATCATTCTAATTGCTCTCAAAATCCACCAGTGACACCCAGCAGCATATGGTGGCAACCCATCAGAATTGAAAGTGAACCTCTCGATGTAGTTTTCTATGTGATTAAGTTCCTCTATCTTGAGCCCTGACCGGATTAGGGTTAAGGTGATCTCGTCAAACCCTAATATCTATCATATGAATTAATTATTCGATTCAAGTCCAATGTGAAAACCCTAATAGAAACTCTTTCTATTATTTCACTCTATCATGGCCATGGGCTTATGGACTTGATTCTCATGATCATCATAAGGCTACTCCTCATCTACCGAGGTAGATAGATCCCTTATTGGTGCAATCTAATTCCTATAATGAACATGCTATAGCCAACATACACCTCAGGATTTCGAATGGCTAGGAGATCGAGTTATGGTATAGTCAAACTATAACACTCTCAAGGTGAACCACCAATGCACCTCAGGTCAAAGAACCAGACATACTACCATAGCTTTGAGCCAATCATCAACGAGAAGGTAGACTTTCTCATAACTGCTTGAGGTGGTCATGCTCAGTGCCCTCGTTCTCTAACGAGTACCTATACTCTCGCTCCGATGTCTCTACACCATAGACTCGAGACTCATCTATCCTAAAGAAGCGATCGTACACCAATCTTTTGGATCAATCACCATCTTCATGATGATCCTACGGTCTGAAGCATTTTATGAGTTAATAATGAAAATTCATGTCTTAAATTTTCAACTCTTGAAAAAATGAACTATCATTGCCATTAACTCAAGGGATGTGTCACAAACACTTTCAAATACACATTATGATAGAAAATAAATCATTTTATTATTTATAATTAAAATTATAATTTTGCCCTTAGAAGTGTATTACAAGTGTCAGCCAATCTGGCTTCAAGGGCACACATATCTAACAAACTCCCACTTGACCTAAAGCCAAGTTGCTATAAATCTAAGTCCCATCTTCTCAAGGTGGGCTTTGATCTTCTGCTGGCCCAATGGCTTTATGAGTGGGTCAGTCGCATTGTCTGCGGAGTCGACTCTCTTGACCTCAACGTAACCTTTCTTGAGGTAATCGTGGATGAGATGGTATCGCCGCTCGATGTGCTTGAATTTTTGGTGAGACCTCAGCTCCTTAGTTAGGGCTATGAAGTCATTATTATCACAGTATAGAGAAATGGCATCCAAGGGCATCATTCCGATCTCTACAGTGAACTTCTTATACTAGAATGTCTCGTTCGTAGCTTCTGATGCAGCGATGTACTCTGCTTCCATGGTAGAATCTACTATTACTGTCTGCTTAAAACTATTTCAACTGATAGCACCACTATTACACATAAACAGACTTTCAGATGTTGATTTTTGATCATCTATATCGGATATAAAATCTGAGTTTGTATATCCCTAGACTTGGAGTTCTCCATTACCAAAAACCAACAACATATTCTTAGTTCTTCTTAAGTACTTAAGGATATATTTCACCAAAGTCCAGTATTCTTCACCTAGATTCGATTGATATCTGCTCATGATACTCACAGCATGGGCTATATCAGGTTGTGTATATAACATGGCATACATGAGGCTCCCTATTGCTGAAGCATAAGGGATCTTGCTCATGCATTCAATCTCCTCAGACGTGTTGGGACACATTTTCTTGGAGAGATGAATGCTATGTCTGAAGGGTACCAATCTCCTCTTGGAGTTTTCCATGCTAAACCACTTTAACACTTTTTCTGTGTACATCTTCTATGAAAGACCTAGCATCCTATTCGGTCTATCTCTATAGACCTTAATTTCTAGAATGAATGATACTTCTCCTAGGTTTTTCATGGAGAATTCTTTAGATAACCATATTTTAACTATGGTCAATATGGGAATATCATTTCCAATAAGGAAGATATCATCCACGTACAGTACGAGGAAGATAATAGCGCTCCCATTGATCCTTTTGAAAACATATGGTTTCTTCTCATTCTTGATGAAACCAAATAATTTGATCACGTCATTAAAATGAGTATTCTAACTCGAGATGCTTGCTTAAGTCCATATATAGATCTTTGCAGCTTGCATACTTTGTGATCAACATCACTGGATGTGAAACCTAGTGGCTATTCCATATAGATATTTTTCGTAAGATATCCATTTAAGAATGTTATTTTTACGTCCATTTGTTATATTTTATAATCGAAATAGGCTACAACAGCAAACAATGTACGGATGAATTTTAGCATAGCTACTGACGAAAAGATATCCTAATAGTCAGTGCCTTCATGCTAACTATACCCTTTTGCCACAAATCTAGCTTTGAATATCTTCATATTCCCATCTGCACCAATCTTTCTCTTGTAGATCCATTTACACCCAATAGATACTATACCTTTAGGTGGATCTACCAAGGTTCAGACTTGATTTGAGTGCATCGAGTCAATTTCTGACTTTATTGCCTCTAACAATTTCTCGAAGTCGATATTCGATATCGTCCGTCATAGGTTTTGGGATCATCACCATGAACCCCATTACCTACGAGAAATATTTTTTCTACTTTCTCTAAAATAGTACCTAAGTATCTCTCAGAGAGATGAAAAATTCTTTTTGATCTATGAGGTGGAGGAGGTAGTGATTGTATTCACTTAACTTGATTTGGTTCCATAGGATCCTTAGCTCGTTGCTCTTGTGAGACTTTCTCCTCGAGTTTGATCTGCTTTCTAATGCCACCATCTTGAATAAACTATTTTTTAAGAAAAATGGCATGCTGACTCACAATCACATTGTGATCTTCTAGAATGTAGAAATAATATCCTAATGACCCTTTAGGATATCCTATAAATCGAGCTCTAAAGGATCTATAGTCTAACTTGTCTACTTGTTGTCTTTTGACATGAGCCGAACAATCTCAAATTCTGAGATAACTCAGACTTAATTTTTTACCATACCATATCTCATACGGTATGGTAGGAATAGTTTTAGAGGGAATCCTATTCAGTAAATATATAGCAGTTAACAGACTATGTCCCCAAAAAAAATCAGGAAGGTCTGTGAAGCTCATCATTGATCAAACCATATCTAATAGGGTCTGGTTCCTCCATTCTAAAATTTCGTTGAGTTGAGATATTTTAGGTGGAGTCCATTAAGAAACTATGCCATTTTGCTTGAGATAGTTCAGAAATTTTTGACTAAGGTATTCACCTCCTCGATCTAAACAAAGAGTCTTAATGAACTTTTTAGTTTACTTTTTAACTTCATGTCTGAATTTCTTGAACTTTTCAAAGGCTTCAGACTTGTGTCTCATAAGATACACATACCCATACCAAGATAAATCATCGATAAAGGTTATGAAGTAGTCAAAGTTGCCTCTAGTCGGCACATCAAATGGGCCGCACACATCAGTATGTACTAGGGCAAGTAGTTCCATGGTCCTTTTCCCATGTCCTACAAAAAGGAGCGTAGTCATTTTGCCATAAAAACATGATTCATAAATTGAATATGACTCAAAAGTCAATGGACTCAATACCTCGACTTTCTTCAATTTGTTAACCCTATCTTCTGCTATATGATCTAGCCTTAGGTGCCATAGATACCTATTGTTTGGACTATTTCTGGATCATTTTGATCTTATGGCATTCACATTTTTCTTGATATTAAAGACAAATACATCAATATGTAACTGATAGAGATCATTAATGAGAAAACCACTTGCAATTTTATTTCTTTCATAAAGAATATTGCAATGATCCTTAAGAAAACTAATTAAATAGCCTTCTTGTGCTAAACATGAAATAGAAATCCAATTTCTGCTTGTAGCAGGAACATAATAACAATCCTTAAGTACTAAATCTAAGCCAGATGATAGTCGAAGAGGATAGGTTCCTACGGCCACAGCAGCAATTCTTGCTCCATTTTTTATGCGTAGGATCATCTCACCATCCCTCAGCCTCCTACTATCCTCAAGACCCTACATGGAAGTGCACAAATGAACACTAGAACTAGAGTCAAGCATCCAACTGGATGCAGAAGAAACTATAAGATTAGATTCAATAACAAGCATATCTCCAAAAGGACCTGTCTCCTTCTTATTCTTCAGAGTGGCCAGATATGTACGACAGTTCTGCTTCTAGTGGCTATCAATATTACAATGGAAATACTTTTCTTTATTAGCGGTCATCTTCTTCAGCTCTGTCTTCTTTTTCTTTCCTCCTTCCACCTTCTATTTTTTCATAGACTTTTTCTTTTTTAAAAAAAAAATTTTTTAAAAAAAATCCATTCCATAGCAAGTACTGAGCTTTTAGAACCTTTCATAGAAAGCTCAGTAGTAACCAGCTTATTCTTAAGCTTGGTCAGAGTATTCTAAAGTTTATGTATATGATAATTCATAATGAACTGCCCATACGCATCAGTCAAGGATTGCAGAATTATATCATTCTGTAGATCCTGATCTAACTTTATTCTGAGTTTCTCAAGCTCTTCTAAGTTCTTGATCATCATCAGATAATGATCTTAGACTAATTGCCCATCATGCATTTTAACCTTAAATAATCATTTAGTGATCTAATATTTGGCTACGCGACTCTATTCATCAAACAACTCTTGTAAATGAGCCAATATTTGGCGGATAGTCTTGATATCTTCATGTTGATGCTGAAGCTCATCAGACATCGAGCCCAACATGTAGTATTTGGTCTCGTTATCTTCATCCATCCATTTGTCAAGAGATGCTCTCTGTTCAGTGGACGGACGAGCTGGTAAGGTGGAGAAATCCTGGTCCAATACATGAGTCAACTATTTAGAACCTAAAATAATTTTGAAGTTTTGGAGCCAATCTTTGTAATTGGGTCCGGTCAGTTTATGGGTGTCCAGGATATGGGCTAGTAGGTTTGACGCAGATATTTTTCTTTTTTCTATAGAGAGTCAAAGTTTCTAGTTAGATTTTGTAATTAAGACTTGACCAATTTATTTAAAAATTTAATTTTTTAAATAAATTAGCTTCTATTATTTTCTTGGATCCCTACACTCCCTCTGTAGAGATAAGAAAATCTTCATGATTACTGATTTTTAGTGGGTGGTGCAGTTCCACAAACTTACTCATCACCTCACCTAACAGTTATTGATGATGAGTTAGTCAATGAGTGAACAACTCTTATCCAATGATTCTCTAATCATGGTGCACCCAAGCTTGATCTCTAATTCATGAATCTTATCGTGCCTAGAATATTGATCCATTCCTTAGTTAAGTCAGATCCATCATTTGCATAGATTGGATTCCTAATTGGGTCTCTCACCGTATCTAAAATATTGAGCCCAATCCATCCTCCAGCCCATAGTATCCAATGCCTAATAGATATGGTTGCATCTTTTCGGTGCAACTGAACCACTATGACCAGCCAAGAACAATCAACCCCAGAAAGGGTCCGCACATCTACAATGGTGAAAGATCTTAGACTTAATCTTTTCTTAGGAAGATTTGATTTAAGTCTCTTTAAACTTAACTTGACATAGCCATAACCATTATGACTAATCTAGTGGCATGGGTTAGCTCAGATTGTTAGCCACCTTAGATCAAGATTGAGCCGACAAATATAGCCAGATAAGTGAGACCGATGGAAGGGATATGCTATTAACTCGACAAGAATGCATTTGAGTCAAGTAGCTTCAAATTAAAAATCAATCGATCATATCTGCCAAACTTACCTTAGACACCAAATTGTTGAGCTAGAACCAATCGGGTTAGCCTATAATTCAGACTCTAACCACTGAGCCTAATTAGGTCTTAACTTGATCGATCACTCATGTGACTCAATCTTGGCCTAGACTTAATCCTATTTGGCTGGTCAATTTAAGCACTCTTGATTCCATCTAACCAACTCTTGATTCGATTTGATCAATCTCTAGACCTAATTGAGCTACCCAAGCCCAAACCCAATTTTATAAATATATCTTAGATCTAAAAATTTTTAATTTTAGATCTAATATATTTTATAATCTTAATTCTTAATTAAGTTTAGGGTTCATAAACAAAACATATATATAAAATCTTAGAATTTCAGGATCTAAAATTTTGCAGAAAATAAGTTTTAGATTTCTGATTAAGGACGAACGTGCAGCACCCCTACATATCATAAGAACATCCCATCGAATGGAAGGAGAGGACCTTTAAATTCTACTTTGTTCTTATGATTGAACGATCAAGGGAAATATCTTAATCAAAAATATGATAAATCTACAAAACTAGTTAAATCTACATCATATATCACACATATAAAAATTAATATAACTAAAAACATGTTTTGCATACATCTCATGTATCATATTATGCATATTTTTAGATCTAAATTATCTAATAAATATCTAAAAAAATATTTAAATTTGATCATATCAAATTAAAATTTATTCTAAAAAATTTTATAGAACTATTTTACAACTAGTCTAAACATGCATCTATCATATCTCATATGAATAAATTAAATAAATTTATTTTTTTATTTTTTAGATCTAATTATGATATTTATAATATCAAAAATAGTAAATAAATAGATTTAAAAATTATAACTAATTAAATTAAAATTATGATCATGCTAAACTACACATAGAATAATTCTATTCCTAGTCTAGTCATGCATCTCATACATCTTAGATCTAGATTATTTAATTTTTAATTTTTTAATTTTAGATCTAATCACATATCATGTGACATTTAAAATTATCTAATTATTAGATTAAAAAAATTAAAATTAGATCTAATAAATTTTGGAACCCAGCTCTGATACCAGTTGAAGAAAAAAATCTTATTTTTCGGATTAGATTCATTCAGATCTGATTGGATCAAGAGAAATATTTCAAAAATTTTTCTCTAAGATCCTAATCAGATCTAAATTTTTTTTAGATTTGATCTTATTGATCTAATAAAATAAAATAAAATAAAAATTAAATTAAATTTAATTTAATTATACCTTTATTTTGGATAATCTAATTATCCTGTGATGATTTCGATGTTTGCCTGAGGTTCTAGATGTAGCCATGCAAGCGTCTGGCCTCTATCGGTATCTACTCAGGTAGGATCTAAAGATCTTCTTCTTAATCAATCCTCTAAAAATTAGATCTAGATCTGATCTTGAAGATCTTCAAAAATTCTTTTGAAGAACAACCATTGTCTCTTGCAGCAGTGTTGCCTTCTTCCTTTTCTGTCACCTTTCACTTGTTAGGATCACACTTAACTCATGCCCAAAACCTCTTAGGCGTGGAGAGGAGAGAGAGGACCAAAGGGTGGCATAGAGAAGGAGAAAGAAAAGCTTTGTAGCTTGGACTAAAGTAGAAGCTCTAATGCTAGGCGTAGATAGGGTTTATATAGATCTTGCTGCACCATGCAGTGCCACATCATCCTGACCAATCATGGCCCTTTGTGCAATCAGATCTAAATTTGATTGATAGGATGACATCATCTGATCTAATCAGATTAGAGTCTCTTAAAACTCTCCTTAGATGGTGCCAAGATTGGGTCAAACAAGTCTTCTTGGTGCCATCTAGTTTGATTCCCTGAAGCAACTGAAGTCCCATTTGTATGGGACTCCAAATCTTAGCCTCATAGGATGCACACCTTCCGAAGCATGCACCCCTTGCCTGTCTGCTTTTAGCAGGGGATAAGGCCCCAGGTTCTCTCCTATGGGTGCATGACATATGGATAAATGTCTAGGTGTCAAAGGTCAACATTTGACCAAAGTCTAAAGACAAGATTTAGTAGGTGATGAAAAATGGTTGGTGTTATCTCAAATTTATTTCATAAATTAAAATAACTCTTTTCTAATCTAAACAAGCTTCAGTCAGACAAAGGTTTCCGACTGAGTCCAAACACATTTGGCTCAGTCGAGATAAGTTTTAATGATTGTTAAAAGAGAACATTAGGCTCAATTGTGTGCTAGCACAATTTTCTTGAATTTAATTAAATCTTATTTAAATTAATTAAATTGGATTAATCCAATTAATGATATCCAAATCTAAATTCTTGTTTGTATAACCTAGTTAGATTCAGTTCTGTATGGTAATAGGATATATCATGATCTCTATCATTGACATCATCAAAATATCTTTCGATGGATCATAACTTTTCTAATTCAAATAACTAGTATGATCGATCATCCAAATCATTCTAATTGCTATCAAAATCTACCAGTGACACCTAGTAGCATATGGTGGCAATCCATTAGAACTGAAAGTGAACCTCTCGACGTAGTTTTTTGTGTGATTAAGTTCCTCTATCTTGAGCTCCGACTGGATTAGGGTTAAGGTGATCTCGTCAAGTCCTAATATCCATCATATGAATTAATCATTCGATTCAAGTCCAATATGAAAATTTTAATAGAAACTCTTTCTATTATTTCACTCTGCCATGATCATGGGATTATGGACTTGATTCGCATGATCATCATAGGGCTACTCCTCATCTACTGAGGTAGATAGATTTCTTATTGGTGCAATCCAATTTCTACAATGAACATGCTATAGCCAATATACACCTCAGGATTTTGAATGGCTAAGAGATCGAGTTATGGTGTAGTCAAACTATAATATCCTCAAGATGAACTATCGATGCACCTCAGGTCAAAGAATCAGACACACCACTGCAACTTTGAGCCAGTCATCGATGAGAAGGTAGACTTCCTCATGACTGCTCGAGATGGTCATGCTCAGTACTCTCGTTCTCTAACGAGTACCTGTACTCTCACTCTGATGTCTCTACACCATAGACTCAAGACTCATCTATCCTAAAAAAGTAATTGTACGCCAATCTTTCAGATCAATCATCATCCTCATGATGATCTATAGTCGGAAGCATTTTATTAGTTAATAATAAAAATTCATGTCTTAAATTTTCAACTCTTAAAAATATGAACTATCATTGTCATTAACTCAAAGGATGTATCACAGACACTTTCAAATACACATTATGATAGAAAATAAATTATTTTATTATTTATAGTCAAAATTATAATTTTATCCTTAGAAGTGTATTATAAGTATCAACCAATCTAGCTTCAAGGGCACACATATCTAACACTGATGTAGGATGTCTTAACAAGCATGCAGATAATTGCATTTTTCAATTGATAAAATTGAGTAGAAGTTTTAGAGGAACCTCTACCTTAGTTTAGGAATTGGAAGGTTGAGCTCCTACTTCATGGGAGTTCAACTGATAGCCTTTTAGCTTTCTTCATTTCTTTCAAGGATTCATAAATATCCAGAATGATTCTGATCTAGAGATCATAGGTTTATGGAGCTAATATCGATAAGGAGTTTGACGTTTCATCAAAGACCTAAGATAACATCGATCTTGATGTCGGTATTTGATAGAAATATAAGATAAATTTGATTCACAGAAATTCAAGATAACTTCGATCCTAAGATTGGTATTTTATGAAAGTCCTAGATAATGTCGATCTAGAGATCAGTATTCAATAAAAATTCAATAATCATCGATCCATAGATCGGTATTCAATGGAGATCCAATAATCATCAATCCGGAGATTAGTATAAAACAGAAATCAAATAATCATTGATCCAGAGATCGGTATTTAATAGAAATCTAATAATCATCAATCCGAAGATCGGTGTTTAATAGAAATGGTGGTCTTATCTCCTGTGCCCATTGGGGCTCTTCCAATCTAGAGATCGATTTTAGAAATAGGGGAGATCTTATCCCTTATGCCCTTAGGGGCTCTGCCAATCTAGAGATCGATTTTAGGAATAGGAGAGATTTTATCTCCTGTGCCCTTCAGGGCTCTACTAATCTAGAGATCGGTCTTATGAATAGGAAAGATCTTATCTCTTGTGCCCTTCAGAGCTTTGCCAATCTGAAGCTTGGTCTTAGAAATAGGGGAGATCCTTGCCAAAGCAAAGCTTTTTCTGTTTAGCTTGATTTTTCATCGAGGTTGTCAAAAAGGTGTCGACATTTTGAAGGAGTTTTCAATGGGACAAAATCTTTAGAGCCTTTATTCAGAATTTATTGATAATATATTTTGAGATTTTCAGCATTCCATATTCTTGAAATACTTAAGCCATCCAAGTTCTCAATTCTGTATGCCTTTGGTCATATTACTTTAGTAATTTGATACGGCCCTTCCAAATTTGAGGTAAGTTTTACTTATTCCAAGGGTTTGGAAACTTCAACTCGGCGAAGGACCAGGTCGCCTTTGCAAAAATTTTTTGGTTTGACCTTGGTGTTATAGTATCCGGCCACCTTTCTTTTGTCGGTTGCCATTTAGATTTGAGCTCTTTCCCTGGTCTCTTCTAGCAAATTGAGATCGGTTCTCAACCAATCTGAATTGCTTTCTTTGTGAAAGTTTTCCACTCTTGCCATTGGAAGGCCGATTTTTAGAGATATTATCGCTTTTGATCCAAATGTAAGTTTGAAGTGCGTTTCTCTAGTTGGTCCTCTAGGAGTGGACTTGTAAGCCCATAGAATGTTGTACAACTCATCTACCTAAAAATCTTGGGCTTTAGTGAGTCTAGTTTTTAGACCTTGCAGAATCATCCGATTTGTGACCTCAGCTTCCCCATTAGATTATGGATCTCCCACTGAGGTGAATCTATGGTTGATGTGCAATTCAGCACAAAATTCTTTGAATTTTGCATTATCAAATTGCTTTCTATTGTTAGTGATAATCACCCATGGAAGATCGAAATGGTAAATGATCAACTTTTAAACAAAGTTCTGCATCTTTTTCTTAGTGATTTGTGCTAGTGGTTCAGGCTCCACTCATTTGATGAAGTAATCGATAGCGACCATCAAAAATTTTCTTTGTCCTCTTGCCATGAAAAATGGCTTGAGAATATCCATCACCTAGATGGCGAAAGGCTAGAGAGTAGTAATAGAAATAAGTTCTACAGCTGGTTGATGCTGAATGTTCACATACCTCGGGCATTGATCATATTTATTGATAAAAACAGCAGCATCTTTTTGTATGGTCAGCCAATAATATCTCTATTGGATTTCTTTATATGTCAGTGACCTGCCTCCTAAGTGATTGCCACAGATTTCTTTATGAACCTCTCAAATAGAATAATTAGTCTCTAAAGGCTCTAGACATCAGAGTAATGGAAAAGAAAATGATCTTTTATAGAGTCTCCCATCTTGGACGATGTACCACGGAGCTTGTTTTTTGATTTTCTTTGCATCAACAGGATCATTAGGCAGTATCTATTTGTCCAAATAATCAATCAAGGGATCTATCCAGCTCAGTTCATGATTCACTTGAGCAATCATTAGAACTTTCATACTAGGTTTCTCAAGGACTTTAATGAATACTTTCTAGTTGAGATCGAAGAATTTTTATATGGCAAGATGTGAATGTTGTAACAATGGTACTACTCTGATACCAACTATTGTACTTATGATTGCTTGGAATCATAGCCACAGAAGCGATCTCTTATGTGAACCTGGGTTTTAATTCAGCAAACTGAAGAAGATCTAAGAAAGAAGAGAAAAGAGGATGGAGTCTAGGATTTTAGTGTTGGAACCAAAGAAAAAAGAGAAAAAAGTTAGGAAAAAAAGCTCAATTGTATTCTACTCTTATTGTAAAAGTTACGATACTTGATTTATATACACTAGGGTTCCTATATGAATCCTAATAAATCCTAGCTCAAAAACTTCCTTAGGCTAACCCAATACATGAAAGCACTCACTAAGCCCATGTACACCTATGTCTTACATGCTCTCATCCTCTAGATCTAAATCCGATCCATATATGAGTTAGCCTCCTTAAGACCTCTCAAACCAGGTCTTAAGATCCATAAGATAAGTCCCTATCCTAGTCCCAAACAGACCCTCTGTGTAGCTCAGCCTGTGCACTAAGCTGGCTCAGTCTCAGTATTGAGCCAGCTAACCTGAGATTGGATCAACTCAGTTTCAGACTGAGCCGACCCAGTTGTGTGCCATGTCTGTAGTCCCGAAACATGCCTTTCTATTTGGCTTGACCACTAAGACTTAACCAACCCAGTTTCAGACTGAGCCGACTAATTTGTAGAAAATGCTCTTCTTGCAGTCTTCATTCCTCAGCTTTGATTTCTTGCTCCATCTTATGTCTCAGGTCTTCGAAGCATCAACCAAGCCCGTCAAGGTCCTCAATACCTAAACCTCAAGCCCATGGAGGGCTACACACTGCCTCCATCCTAGGATAACTTCTATTTGAGCTCTAGGAGTATAGTTGTCCTAGCCTCCTCGGAGCCAACACCTGGCTCCTCTCATGCTCTTCCAAGGCTTGAAAGCACCACACCATCTACAATCTCTACCTTGGTGCGTCCAAGTCTTGGCATACTTGGCAACATTCTCCCACATGATTCTACTATCCCTGCATGTCCTGATAGCTCCTTGAGCTCACCTTGCCACCGCCATCCTTCTTCAGCTTTTGAGCTTTCTTTGAGGTCTTTGGGATGACTGCCTCTACCGCTGAAGATCTTGGCTTGCTCCTCTATACCATTTTTAGAGTTATGGATATCCTTCTACTTGGCAGTCCCATTAATTATCCTGGACTTTCCTGGAGATCATGTAGTATTCCTGTACCAGTATTCACTGCATACCCTAATGCTCCACCTGAACAGTCCTCTTAGAGCCATGCTGCCTCCCTACACAATCCACTCTACCTAGATATGTATAGTCCTGATATTGGTGCTGGGATATAGCTCCTTCCTCTGCACCTCTCTGCTCTGAACTTGTGTCACTTCTCCCTCTATCTATGTAGGCACACTACACAGTGCTCCACCTGGAACTGAAGTCTCCCTAATACTGCAGAAGCTGACTCTATACCCGAGCCACCCGAGGTCAACCATCCAACGCTGCACTGTTGGGCCTGCCACTACTCGGATACCATCGTTGCTTCTTCGAATCCTCCATACTTTGTGGACCCCTCTGAAGCCATCTCAGATATACTGCATCTCGCAGGATCCTTCGAGACCACCAAAAGCTCATCTGACTCTTCACTCTTAATGATTGAACTAATGGAATCCAATTTTTCTTCTTCTTTGCACTTCTTTCAAAGTAGACATTCTCGCTTAAAGTGCCCTGCTTCATTATACTTGAAGCATTTCTTGGACCCCTTACTGTCCCTCTGCACCCCTTCTTCTTCCCTTTCCTAGGCCTTTCTGAAACCACAAGACCCTCCTAGAAGATCTCTCTCTTCATCATCCATTCTTGCTGCTCATTGGATCTTAGCACTGATATGATCTCCTCATACACCAGTGTCTCCTTCCCATATAGCAGTGTAGTCACCAATGGATCGAAGCTCCCGAGTAGCGAACATAGCAGCAATAAACTTTTATCCTCCTCTTCGAGATCCATCCCTATGTTGAGCAAGTCCATATTCATCCGGTCGAACTACTGAATATGCCATGCAACATCCTCATCCACCTGCATCCAAAGACTATATAGTTGTTTCTTCAGCATCAACTTGTTGCATATATTCTTTTTTATGTACAACTGATGTAACCTCGACCATAGACCCTTGGATATCTTCTCCTCCAACACACCATACAAAACCTCATTCGCTAGATAAGCCCTAATCATGGCACACATCCTTTTCTCCAAGGACTTTCATTCCTTGTCTATCATCTCCTTCGACCTATCCTCCAAGGCCGAATCCAATCTCATCTGAATCAGCAGATCGTTCATCCTAATCTTCCATATCATGAAACTTTCTTTACCATCAAATTTCTCTAAACCTACCTTCAATCTGCTGTTCTCCATGGTCAAATCGAATAAAAAATAGCTAACAAGTAGAACTAAAATTTACCTTGACTAGGGATGGTGGATAGCAGCCCTTAGATCATTTTTACCCTCACAAAGCCTGGAGAAAAGCATTAGATCTGAACCTCACTGTTGATCTCTACTGAAATATGAACTTCTTCCTCCTTCACACTCAACCAGGCTTTGATACAAACTATTGTAACAATCGGTACTGCTCTGATACAAACTATTGTACCTATGGCTGCTCGAAACCATAGCCATAGAAGAGATCTTTTACATGAACTTGAGTGTTAATCCAGCAAACTGAAGAAGATCTAAGAAAGAAGAGAGAAGAGGATGGAGTCTAGGATTTTAGTGTTGGAACCAGAGAGAAGAGAGAAAAGAGTTAGGAAGAAAAGCTTGATTGTATTCCACTCTTATTGTAAAAGTTACAATACTTGGTTTATATATCCTAGGGTTCCCATATAAATCCTAATAAATCCTAGCTCAAAAACTCTCCTTGGCTAATGCAATACATGAAAGTACTCATCGAGCCCATATACATCCATGTCTCATATGCTCTCATCCTCTAGATCTAAATCTGACCCATATATGAGTTAGCCCCCTTAAGACCTCTCAAATCAGGTCTGAAGACCCCTAGGATAAGTTCCTATCCAAGCCCCAAACAAACCCTCCGCATAGCTCTGTCCGTGTACTGAGCCAGCTCAGTCTCAGCATTGAGCCGGCTAACCTGAGACTAGATCGGCTCAGTTTCAGACTGAGCTAACCCAATTGCATGCCATGCCTGTAGTTCCAAAATGTGCATTTCTATTTGGCCTGACCACTAAGACTTAGCTGATCCAATTTCAGACTGAGTTGGCTAACCTATAGAAAATGCTCTTCTTACAGTCTTCATTCCTCAGCTTTGGTTTCTTGCTCCACCTTATATTCTAAGTCTTCGAAGCATCAACCAAGCCTTTCAAGATCCTCAATACTTGGACTTCAAGCTCGTGGAAGGCTACACACTGCCTCCACCCTAAGATAACTCCTATCCTAGTCCTAGGACCACACTTGTCCTAGCCTTTCTGGAGCTAACACCTGGCTCTTCCTATGGCCTTCCAAAGCTTGGGAGCACCACACCATCTATAGTAAAAGCACATCTATTTGGACATTTTTCGATCTCGATATTTAAATGATTTTGAGATCGTCAAAACTTTTGGATAATTTTTTTAAATTATGCAAATATTTGGACATAATAGCATTTTTGGCCTCGTATTGATCTCGTACCTATCCGATGATAAGCTAGCAGTCAATGAAAATCTTGAGCTTCTTAATATTGAGCTCTTTTGCGATTCTAAGCTCCATAATGAGGGCTTCATATTTGGCTCTATTATTGGAGGCTTTGAAGTTGAATCTTAGAGCATATTCAGTGATAGCTTCTTTGGGATTGGCCAGCTCCACTTTCTTAGGCATTGGAGGCTCCATCTATATGCAAGAGCCAATAAGATTCTCCAGTAGTTTCATTTTGAATTTCTGGAGTCTGATCCTCTTTGGGTATTGAACATTCTACCATGAAGTCAGCTAGCACTTGAGCTTTCATGGAAGGTTTGGGCCGATAACAGATATCAAATTCACTAAGCTCGATAGCCCATTTATCCAATTGTCTGGACACGCCAAGTCGTTGAAGGACCGATCTCAGTGGCTGGTCCGTCAAAATAGTAACAGAATGAGCTTGAAAATATGGTCGAAGCTGTTTGGCTATGGTGACCAGAGAATAGATTATTTTTTTGGTTCTAGAATATCGAGTTTGTGCATCTCGCAATAATTTACTAGTGTAATAGATGGGCTTATGTATCCCTATATCATCTTGGACTAGAACTAAGTTAACAGCGTTAGGCAAAATGGATAGATATATGAATAAGTTCTCACCTTCGATAGATTTTGACAATAGTGGAACTGAACCAACATATGCTTTGAGCTTGTTGAAGGTGGATTGGCACTCCTTTGTTCATTCAAAATCTTTGATTTGCTTTAGTCTTAAAGAATGGAAAGCACTTTTCAGTTGACCTGGATATAAATTTACTTAGTGACGCTACTCGCCTAGTGAGCTGTTACACCTCCTTTAAGGAGCTTGGGGGTTTCATTTCAAGCAGTTCTTAGATCATTTTGAGGTTGGCTTCTATTCTTCTCTGGGTCACAAGAAAGCCAAGAAATTTTTCAACCGTAACTCTGAAAGTGCACTTGTTGGGGTTGTACTTTATTTGGTGTTTACGGAGCTCCCCAAATGCCTCTTCTAGGTCGGTGATATGCCAATCTGCTTCTATGCTTTTGATTAGCATGTCGTCAATATAAACCTTCATATTATGGCCAATCAAGTGCTTGAAGACTTTGTTGACTAAGCGCTGGTAGGTGGCACCTATATTTTTCAAACCAAAAGACATCATTTTATAATAGTACAAATTTTTGTCGGTAATAAAAGATATATTTTCTTCATCTTTGGGAGCCATCCTGATTTGATTATAGCCAGAGAAGGCATCCATAAAGCTTAACAGTTTGTGTCCTGAGGTTGCATCGATCAGTTGATCGATTTTTGATAGAGAAAAGCTATTCTTGGGGTAAGCTTTGTTGAGATCGATAAAATCGATGCATATTTTTTACTTTCCACTCGCCTTTTTAACCATCACCATGTTGGCTATCCAGTTTGGATATTATGTTTTTTGGATGAATATTGCCTTCGAAAGTTTATAAACTTCCTCATCTATCATCTTTTGTCTTTTCAGAGTAAAGCTTCTCTTCTTTTGTTTCACGGGCTTGTGCTTGGGATCAATATTCAGCTTGTGTATGATAACATCGGCAGGAATCCTAGGCATATCTGAGGCTGACCATACGAATACATGGGCATTTTGCTGGAGAAAGAAAGTTAGCTTTTCCTTGAGGTCGGTATTTAATTGAGCTCCTATCTAAATGGTCTTCTCTGGATCCTCTCTTAAGGGAATGGTAATGAGTGGTTCTGCTGATTCACCTTGATTTTTTTCGATCTCGCTTCCAAGTTCCTGGTTAGGAATTTCAATGGATGGATTTCTAGCTAGTTCCTTTATCTTTGAAGCTATCAAAAAACATTGCCTAGCCATCATTTGGTCTCTGCACATTTCTCTAATACCAAATCTAGTCGAGAAACAAACCAGCAGGTGGTAAGTCGAGACTACCGCCTTAAGGGCATTAGGCTCAGGTCGATCAAAGATGGCATTGTATGTAGAGGATATTTTGACAACTAGAAATATGAACCATATGGTCAACTGATATGGGTCTTTTTCTGCTATAATTGGTAGCATGATTTCTCCTTATACTATCATCGAATCACCTGAGAACCCAACCAGAGGGCTGCCAACCTATCTCAAGTTATTTAGCATATTCATTTTTGAGAGAGCATCATAGAACAATATGTCTGCTGAGCTTCCATTATCCACTAGAATTTTTTTTACGTCATAGTTGGCTATCATCATGAAAATGATGACAGTATCATTGTGGGATGTTTGAACCCCTTAGGCATCGTTATCAAAAAAAAAAGTAGCATTTTTGGTGCATTACCACTTTGGAGATAGACTCCTGGATGTCCCCCAAACTTCACTGCTTTGTAAGATCATATTGATGACTCCTACAGTTGGCCGATTATGCTCAGCAGCATCATCAAGCTTCTGGCACGACTCCAGAGCCTAGATTGCCTAATCTCGGACATAATTACCGAGATAACCTTGATAGATTAAAGTCTCAATCTCATTTTTGAGCTAACAATATTTTTTAGTATCATGCCCATGATCTCGATGGAAGCGATAGAATTTATTATTATTTTTTTTATCAGCAGGGGCTTTCATGGGATTGGGGCGGTGGAGATATCCCTAGTTCTCTATCTCCATCAGGATCTGGGATCGAGGAGCGGATAGGAAGCGTAGCTATCAAATTTTCGAAAAAGACTTCGGGATCTTGAATTTTTTCGAGATGGTTCACTATTGCTCCCTTGATTACTGCGTTCTTACTTATGTGGCCATTTCTTTCTCTTTTTATTCTTCTTCTCCTTCTTACTCGATTTTTCTTCTTCCTCAGCGTGGGTGTATTTCTAACTTTTAGCCAGCATTCCCTCATAATTTTTTGAAAAGTTCTTGTTGAGGGAGAAGACTAGACGATAGTTTCTGAGTTCTCGCTTCAAGGCTGATATAGCGATGGACTCATTGAAGTCTTTTACTTTCAGAATGGCCATGTTGAAATGAGCCATATACTCTCACAGAGATTTGCTCTCCTGCTGTACCATGGAGAACAGGCTATTCGAGTACTTCAAATGGAGATGGTTGTTTTTGAAATAGGCGATAAAAAGCCTGCCCAATTGATCAAAAGAAGAAATGGATCCAAGATGGAGTCCAAAGAACTATATCCTTGAAGATTTTTTGAGGATAATGAAGAAGGCTATGTAGAGAAGAGAGTTGGATGTATCTTAGAGTCTCATAACATCTCTATATCTCTCAAGATGGTCTTGAGGATCCGTGGAACTATCGAATGACTCCAATATGGGCATTTTGAATTGAACAAGAATCGATTCATTCAAGATTTCAACAGAGAAAGAAGAAGTGAGGTGGAAATCCTTCCTACTCTCGGAAGGCCTTTTGAGCTGCACCTCTTTTAGTCTCTTCTTAAGATCTTAAAACTTCTGTTCAAGATCTGTCTCCTGCAGCGGTCTCTTGCTGCAAGGGATTGATTCAGCCTCATAGGATTATTCTTCTTGATCAAGAAGATGCTCTTGATGAAATTCTTGAGGGGTTGGAAGATGGCTAGTTCATGGTGCAATCTCTCGAAGAATGGATTCTTGCTGTCGCTTTATTATTTGCTAGAGCTGTTGCAGAGCGTTGGTGAGGGCCTGGACCTATTATATCAATAGATTAAATTGCTGTGGATCAATTGCTGCTGGAGGATGGGATTGAACCATCTTTGAGAGAGCTTCTGAAGAAGATGGAGCCAGATTCTGCAATTTCTTGACCATTTCTACAAAAATTTTGGGCAGATGCCCTTCCTCTAGTGCTAATCTATTGGAGCAAGGCTTCAAGTTCTTCGAAAAGATTCATGCTGAAGTGCTGATTGGGGTTGGATCGATTAAGATCTCGGGCCAACCTGTATGAAAAAATTCAAAAATCGATGGGATACCCTCCCATTTAGGACCCTCCGATACTTAAGTTAGTTGAAGCTTTGTCAACAGATAATGAAAATGAAAGATTAAAAGGCAGAATGAGAGATTGAATAAAAAGAGATTTCGATCTTCCTTCAATGAAAAAGTCGAGAGTGGATCTTAGCAGAGTTTTGATTCTATGAATCTGGTGCTTACCTTCGAAAGGGTACCTTATCCCTCTATTTATAGAAAAATTTGCTTAGGCCTTAAGAGAGTTTGTTAGACCGTTAGATAGTTATAATAGAGAGGCCAGCTGGACAGCTGCTTTTGGCCATTTGCCTTGATGGCAATTAGCTGTGATGTAGCTGGAGGACAGCTATAGCTTGATTATAGAGCAATTGTGAGTCAAGCAGTTTTTCGAATCATGTCGAGATCAGTTTTTTACCGATCTCGCTATGTGGCGAGGTCAGTATTTTGCCGATCTCAGTATGATAAGCATAGATGGCCTCCCATTGAGGGCGAGATCGGTGTTTTACCGATCTAAGAATGGAAGATTCGATGACAAACTGATCTCGTGACCATACTGGTGAATTACTATGGCTGAGCTCAGTATTACCTTGATCTACAGTGGAGGAAGACTGTAACTGATTTTCAGAGCGGCAAGATTCTAATCGAAGTCTGTGTTGTCACATGGAGGTCGGTTTAATACCGTCCTCAATTCTCAGTGAGCCAGAATATTGTAGAGGGTGGTGATTAGTCGATTTGGATACTGTTGTCATCAGTAGATTACCGATCTAGTTTGATTAGGCGAATACGCCATCTGGTTGCAATATGGATTCGATTGGGCTCCAGGTCGGTATTTTACCGACCTGGGGTCGACATTTGTTTTGTCTTTTAGCAATCTTTTGGAGTAATGATCTTCCTGATGATGCCATGTGGCTAGTGATGATTGTCCATACCAATAAAACCAATCTTGATTTAATTACCTGATGAATAATGGAATTAAACTTTTTATTGTATTTTATTTATGATAGATTTTAGCTAATTATCATAGATAAACTTCGTGTTATCAAGGATGGTATTCCTCGATAGCATGGCCATATTATGTCCTGAATTTAGAGTATGACACAACGTGCACATGAAAAGAATTTCATCTTCTTCATATTATATGGAATTTTCTCTATTCTCTTCCTCTCTGTCTTTAATCACCCGCTTCCAGTTCTCTGCACTGTCACTCATGTCACCAGTCTTAGTGAGGTAATGAACTTTGGTCCCATCCTCAAGGATTTTATGTCCCACTCTGCTTGCTACTTGTTTTCCTTTGAGTAAAGCATCACGTTCGACACGGTGCTTCAATCTGTTTAACAAAGATTTGCATTGCAATATATGTTCAAATAAGATATGCCAGAAGAAAAGAAAAAGTATCAAATAGGAAATTTAAAGCCATAGTTTCATTAGGACCAATCCTACCTTCACACTCTGCCCTGGCTCACCCTGTTCTCTAGTCTTCATGTGTTTTGTCTTTAAGTTCGTGTCTTTTACAATCACAGTACCGTTATGCCCAAAAATCCGAGTAATCTCTCCAATTTTACCTTTTTCATGATCTGAGATAATTTTGATAGTGTCCAACTTTGGCATGCATCTTATGCAGTACAGGAAGGCTGCTTGGTTTACATTTCCTACGCTCCCAATGCTTAAGCTGGAATAAAAGAACACAATATTCTTCAAGACATTTACATGGTTCCATTCAAGAAGTTGTCGCTCATTATGCATATATAATGTATTACAAAAATATTAATCAAAATATGTCTAATTAAATGATTTTAGACAATGATAATTTCAGCAAAATAGAATATCAGAATGCAAGATGTAAAACAAGAAATGAAGTACCAACCCTCATTAGTACTGTGCATGGCTTCTGCACAAATGTAATCTGTCTACCACAAAAGGCCAAATATATTAGGATGGCAGCTGCATAGAATGAACAGTAGGAAAGCATACATATCATAGGAGTATTCTACATGACCAATCAGAATCAGCATGCATTAATATCTAGTACATTCTCCATTCCATCAATTTCACAAAAAATATAGTTATGACTAGCTGAGGCATCTTAAATTAACTACCTAATATATCTTATAGAAGTTCCAAAATGGTAGTTTGACAGATGGAACATTCTTAAAATGCAATCTAATCTTAGCTGGTGACATAAAACAGATTCATATGATTGGTCCACCATCAACTTCCTTGACAGTTCACAATCAAGGCATTTTCCACTGTTCAGTTTGCTATAGATTGTCTATTAGCATTATATCCACTGTTGGCCTTAAATTCTATCAGCATATTGTTCTTGTTTGTTTATTTCCTCTTATCACATCTCTTGAAAGTTAGTCCTGATGTTTTTCCATGGTTCCGTGGCAGTGTAAGTTATGCAATATCAAGAGATTATGGGTTATCATTTGTTTCGAAGAGGTCTTAGCTTAGGTGAGGATTTAGGAATAAAATAACAGCGCTCAAGAAATTGGACAGTTTCTTCTCAGTTTTTTTTTGTGTTTCTCCATTTCTTTTGGAAAGACAAAAGGAACAATGTGAGCGTTGGGATGATGACAAGTCCTATATGATGGTAAAGTGCGGACAACTATCATTTACAGCAAGATGCAATCAGCTATTTAATTAAAACCGGTGAGACTATATTTCATTAAAGTAGTTTTGTCAATCATTATCATGTTGCCTGTTCAACAATAGTTCACATGTCAATTTTTTTAAAAGAAAAAAGGTGAGCGGAAATCATTGCTTGAGAAGACACGTAATCAAAATTCTGTTATGCGATTGTCTTCTTATGAATTTGGGTTCTTGGCTGGATCTCACACATCAGTGTTGGTTAATAGAAATGAATGATGGATACCAACTGCACTCATTGTATTTAGTTTCCACAGAAGAAGATGGCATGTATACCTTAAAAGTCCGACTAGGTCTAATCATCATTTTAAAAAAATTGTATAGAATTAGGCATGGTATTTCTTAGGCTACCAAAATATATGAACTGCATTTTGCTTGACATTTACTTGTACAATCTAGGGAACGGACAAATAGTTTGATGTCCACCAACAATGTCAGCTACGAACACGACGCTCAAACAACAATTGCAATTTTCATCTATTTAAATCATACTGACGCAATACATACTGCATGCATAATTTGTCTAGTTTAGACCTGTGTTGAACTTGGTTCAGATTAAGATAGACGCAAGTTGTGCTATTAACAAGAAAAATGGCTTTAAGATAGATATACCAATGCTCAAAAAGCAACCTCTACATGAATGCTGCATAGGCTAGCCATGGTTGTTTATCAGTGCAACTAGACAAAATTTTGGCAAAATGTGGTTGGTTACAGTATTCCAAAGAGGTCAACGAGTTCAAGCACAAGTGGTGCAAAGCCATGGGGTTACCTCACTAGTAGTGGAAGTTGGCTGGGATCAAGCATGTCTTAGTGAGTCGTTCTTTGTTTTCACATGTGGGGTTGGACACGGAAAGCTCATGGACATGCAAACAATCTCATATGGATCCCACATTTTCAATCTTCAGATGTCTCAAGCGATTTGAGGAGTCTGGTTTGCATATGTGTGAGACTAACTTGGCCATAAACTCACTAGAAAGAAGATGACTTGTCATTTTACAGATCCTAGAGATGGATGCTCTACAAACAACATCAAAAATAGTTGCATCAAGCCTAAAGTATGCATATCGTATAAATATGGTTCGTCATAAATTTACACTGATCATAAAATAAAATTATTTTTGTTAGCATGGAGAATGAAATGGTTAACTGTGAACTGATTGTTTTTGAATGGACTATTATATCAGTTGATAACCAATATGCATGATACCTATTATTAAGCAACCAGCATTGAGTTTATCGAGCAACCAACTAAATGCAATGTTTGACAAACAAACTCTTGGGAAAGAAATTTTTGGATCTCTAATAATTTAGGATGCGTTTGATTATATTTTTTAATTTTTGATTTTTAAAAATATTTTTTTATTTTTTTAATTTTTACTATTAAGTAAAAGCAAAAAAAAGTAAAAAGTATGTTTGGTAACTACGTTGCTATAAAGAAAAAAGCAATTATATGTAAAGTAAAAAATAAAAAGCAAAAAAAAATTGCTTTATATATAAAGTAATTATTTTGATTCTTTTAATTTTTATTTTTTATGGTGTTATCAAATATTATTTTTTATTTTTTATTTTTTAAAAATTAAAAAATAAAAAAATATTTTGTTAATGACTAATCAAATGCACCTTTAATTTTCTATAAAATAGTTATTTCATGATCAACATGATATCTTTGTATTTTGTTGCTTTCAATGCTGTCAATATACTCTTGCAGTTCTAAAGTGGATGAGAAGCGGTCTTATAAAGTAATAATCACTAAAACACTGCTACAATAATTACAATTATTGTAACTAAAAACTATTCATAATATTTCTTTATTTTTTGAAGGTCAGTATTTATAGGATCATATCTTTTACCAAAAACACAAATATCTGTTTTGGCCTGCCCTGTACCCGTTGAAGTTACTCAACAATGTATATGACCATTCCAAGAACTATGGTGATAGCTATCATGTTAATCATGCTTACATGTTTTTTAGGAGATTGTAAAAGTAATATGAGATTCTTGTATCCTGGTTGATCACCTAGAACTCATTATCAATGATCTTGTTTCTTTACTTTGCATTTTCTATAACAAAATTCTTAATTCAATATAATCTGCTCTATTGCAAATGCTCCCTTAGTTTATGCACATGCTCATTTATGATGATATCTCTCATATCACAACTCTTAATTATGAAAAATAAATAATATCTAAAATATGCAATCTATAGCACTTATTCTTAAAGAATAATAAAAATATTTTTGTTGTCCAATGAGACAACCCAAGAAGGGGCGGGATTGGATTTTTTAAAGCTTCAAAAAATAAGCTATATGAGAGTGCAGCGGAAGCAATTAATATAAGGAATAATTATACAGAAGTAAATGGAGTAAAGAATAAACAATTAAAACCACACAAAGGTAAAGTTTTATAGTGGTTTGTGAAAGAAATCTAGGTGATGGGCAAGCAAAATTCATCTCATAAAGATAGCACAGTGGAAAACATATATGAAAATGTTTTCCATATAAAAGCGTGCAGATCTAATCTATATCAACTAAAGATCGATTCAACATGCATGAATAAATTTTATAATAAGACTTGAAATCTGAACCAAGAAAGAAAAATGTTATACCTGAACTACTTTCTATTGTCAACCTTGGATCGGATTCAGCAGATGCCTAAGATTTCTGTCGTAGCTGTGCAAGCGTCTGGCCTTTACTAGTATCCATGTAGAGATGACCAGATCAAAGCTCCAACACCACCGAGTGCTAGCATCTTGCAGGTATTTCTTTTTAGCTTGGATCTAAAGCTTCTATTTTAGATCAGAACAAAAGCCTGCTATATGAACCTTTCGTGCAGACTTAAAGGAGACTTTCAAGAACCACCAAAAAGAGGAAGAAAACATCTTTTCTTCTTTTTTTCTTTTTTTTCCCTTTCTAATTTCTTTCTCTCAGATCTTATCTAGAGCAAGAAGGGGCATTAGTATTGAAAATTATGTCCCAAAGCTAATCGTCAACCTAGTGACAATTGAGCTAATTTTATAAATTATATATAATTTATTATAAATAAAAAAAATATTTTAGCTTATTTATCATAACTTGTGCATCTTTCTTTTATGAACTTTTGTATTGTAATGAAGTTCCTAGGACTATTTAGAATCGATAAAAGATGATTTATCATTTAGTCTTGAAATCTGTTTGCGATCAAATGATACATTATTACCTAAGACGATAATGTTTATCGACTGTAGGTCATTATGTGCCATATGAATTGGTTGTCCTCTTAATCAAGTTGTATAGATACATTAGTATGGCATGTAGATGAGATGTAGGAGCACATCTGTACTAAATATAACCAACTCTAAAGTATCTACTATCAAGATTTACTCCAAAGGAAATAGATATAAGTGTCCCTCCAATTGGAGATCATCACGGTGACTTGCAAGCAACTCAATATGCTTTGGTGCTGGACTACCTGAATTTTTAATTCAGTGATGAAAAATTTTTGGGCACAGTCAAGTACTTGTGAAGTCGGTGTTTGAGTCAAAATGGGATGGACCACTCCTAATTTTAGGAGATATATTGTATTATATTTCAATATAGCAAGACCTTGGCCAGGTAGCCCTTATGAGGAGTTATAGGACTAATTACATTGAGACACATTATGGATGTACTTTTTTGGGATTGACAGTTTAACTCTAAGTCATCCTAAATATAGAGGTCAAAGGGATGAATTATATGGTAACTATATTCGAATGGATTCTTGAATGTTGTTTTATATACATTCAACATATCCAGATATTGGGTATCATTGCTAGATAGTCATTTCGATTGGTACAGAAATTTATTCCTATGCTATCGGCTTAGGTTCGAACCTATGGTGTCACACATAAGAGGTTTCTATCTGATCAAATGGTTAATCAATGATTATGAATTATTCTAGGATCAAATCATTAATATGATTGATGATTGATGTAGTGCAAGTGTTGCAGGAGGATTAATTAGCAATTAGATTACTAATTGGCTCAATTTGATTGAGCATAAGGGCTAAGATCAAGTTTAATTGAATTAGATTCAATTTGGTTTGGTTTGGACTTGATTAGGTCAAGTCTAATTGATTTATGAGGTAACCCAATTACATGAAAGATCAATTCCCTACATGATTAGGACTTATGTGTAGCAAATTTCTAATTAGATTAGGATTTAAATCAGTTTTAAATAAGATTTAAACAAATTTAAATAAAATTCTAGTTGGACTAGGATCATTCTTAATCAGGTTGCACCAATTTTAATTTAAATAGATTTTATTTTGGTTTGACTAAAAAGAACAAGAGAGCCCAGTTGGACTGAAAAACTCTTTCTTCCCTTGTGCCAACTTTCCACGCCCGTGCCACCCACTTTTCTGAGTTTACATGAGATTTTTTATGCCTAAGAGTGCCCCACGCACACCCCTCTCTCTTGGTTTGGAAATAAGTATTGACTAGATCAAACAAGGTAAGTTGTTTTGACCTAAGACTCTATTTGATAGAGTTTCAATATTTTCAAACTCTATCCATTCTTGGTGCCTAATTAAATTAGATTTTGATATGATTTTTGACATCAAAAAGAAGAAATTTGTGCGTGCTTTTTGGTATCCCATGTCTAAAAAAAATAGGAAGGCATCCAAGAGTTGGATGCCCCCGACAATTGCACGATCCCTTTGTCCTTTCCTTTCTAGGTATTTGACCTAGACTAGAATTCCTCTTAAGCTCCCTATTTAATAAGACTCTTGGTGTGAGATTTTTATAAGGTTAATTCACCATGGGATAAGAAAGTAGGGTGTGGGTTTTGGAGTGCATATCTCAAGAGGGCATGAGCTTTCATTAGGACATCTTTAGTACATTTCCTATTAAGAGAAAATAAAGAAGAAGAGGGATTCTTCTCTAGGGTTTTTGATCCTCCCTCTTTCACATATTTTGAGACATAAAAAGAAGGCTCTCTCTTCTGATTTATCCTTCTCTGGTTTTTCATCTCTTGGAGAGTCCAAGAGATCCAAAGAAAAGATTTTAGATCAACCATCAGGAGGGATTTGTAAGGAGCTAGCATCCCGCATAGATCTTTGATCGTCGAACCTCTGATCAACGTAGGAGCATCGTGTGGACAACATGTAGAGGTCGAACATTCTATGCAGCTCTGAGCAATAATCTCATCCACGAAATCAACAGCAAAGTTCTCGACCCGTGCTCAGGTGTAGAGATTTGATCTTTATTACATGGTAAATTCGATCTAGGCAGGTATTAATATGTTCAATACCTATTTGCATTTTATTTTTTAGATTTTTATATGCCTTACATCATGTCATAGATCCTTATTTGTAGGTGTTTGATTATTTGATTATATGCATAAGTAGATCAATAGGATTAATCTAAGTCTTCTGCTTGATATTTTTTTGAAAAAATTTCAAAAAGCATACATGAAACCCTACAAAGTTTTCCATCATTGCTATCAGAGCTTAGATCGATTGACATGGTATACATGCATGTTTAGATGTGATTATTTAGATTAGATCCAAATTATATCCTTAGATTTAAATCTAAAATAAATAAATTTTTAGATCGCACGGACTGATTATAAGGTTGTCCTGCTGTAAGATTTATCTCTTATAGTGGAGAGGTTATTCTAGTACATGCTGGTCTAAAAATATAATAATAATAAATATATTAAATATGATCTAAATAGATTTATGATTTATTAGATTTGAAATTATTTTAATCTAAAAATAATAATCATGAATATGTTTAGATTAGATCTAAAATAGATGCATGGTTTTATTTATGTCTTGTACATAGTTATTGATTCAAACATGCAACTAGTTACTATTTATGAAATGAGCCAATCTATTTTTGAAATGAGGTAACCCATTTAGTAGATAGAATCAAATTATAAAACTATTTTATAAAACATAACAATTATTTTCAAATGCCGAATTCTAACCCATCAGCCCAATACTTAATTAAGAATTAAGGATTATAAATTAAGATCGAGAATTGTGAATTAAAAATCCTAAGAGAAAAGCATAACATATGGGTTAATGGGTTAGTATGAATTAAGTCAATTAGTTAGGTTAGAACTAAGGTTAGATTAAAGAATGGATTTAATTAGAGTAATTGACTAAATCTAATCAAGTGTTATTTTAGATTAGGTCAAAGATACTCTAGATCAATTGTAATAGTTGTAGTTGGTCAAGTCCATATCTTTAATAAGAACCAAATGAATTTGATTTTTGGCTCAGTGGTCGAGCCCGAAATTACTAGGTAGATCAAATTGAAACTAATTAACCAGTTGATATCTAAGGTAAGTTTGGCAGTCTAGATCAGTAAATTTTAATTGGGAGCTACTCGCATATGATTTGATCTTTGACAAGTTAATGGCATATCTCTTCCACTGATCTCACTTATCTAGCCAACATAGTGAATTAGATTTTGATTAGATCACTTGGTGATTCAAGCTGACCTATGTCAACTAAATAAATCAGTGTGACTGATTTAGGTACCCTTAGACCGGCTTATCTCTGGTCTCCATTAATCTGACTTGGTGAAGTCAGTGGGAGGATCATGATTAACTGGTTAATCTTTTCTCTTTTTTTAAAATAAGTTAGTAAAATTTTCTAAAATTATTTGATCCTTAAAAATGAAATAGTTATGATGATAAATAGATCATAGCCTCCCATTAACTTTAGTGATAATGGGTCCACCAGCTTGATAATCATTGGAGGCCCAAAGGCCTGGCGCTTATTGGCTATTATAATTATCATTCATAATATGATTACCTGGCCGTGTCTCTCTAAATGGTGGTTAGATTAGCTGACTAAAGTCGAGTCTAATCATTCATTGGTTAGATATACCAAGTATGGTTATATTAATGATTGGACCTAACTAGACCTTTTTAGTGGAGGCCAAAGCCTACTGATTAGGTTTCTAGGGCAAAATTAAATTACTAGAAGTTGTTTAGAAAAACAATCGATTAAGAACCTATCCATAGATGCACATTGGTTGATAGACCAAAGTCAGACTTGTATGCAGTTTGTGTGGATTCTATTACCCACTAAGAAATTAAGATAATTTCTCAAATTGGAGGTAAAGGCTACCAATTCGTATAAAATAATGGAGGAATATTTAAACTAAAGTCCAAATTTTTAGGCTTAATAATCATATACTAATTAGGTTTCTGATTTATTTTTATATAGTTATGGCCACTACCCTATCACTCCGATCATTGTTGGATAATGATAAGTTAACAAGATCTAACTTTGATAGCTGGTATCAAAAATTAAAGATTATCCTAGAGCATGAGCGGATTCTATATATTTTGATAGATCCGGTACTTGAGGAGTCAGTTCCAAATGCATGTGGAATGATTCGAGATACTTATCCAAAGTGTCTCAATGACCGATCCATGATTTGTTGCATCATGCTGATGGCTATGAGTAATGAGTTTAGTTGTAGATTCGAGAATGCTCAGCCAGAAGACATACTTTAAATGTTGAACAAGTCTTTTGGTACTCCCGATGATGTTAAGAGGCACAAGACTAGTTGTGCTATCTTCAATGCCTAAATAGAGGATGGGACATCAGTCACTGATCATGTACTATCCATGATAGAGATGATTGATCGCCTGAGCAAGCTTGGCTTTTTCTTACATGAGTAGCTTAGGAAAGATGCCATACTAAACTTCTTGCCACTCATTTTAGATGAAGCTTGCAGTTAACTACCATGGCTTATGGGGGTTGTTATAAAACTTTGAGAAGGATCACCAGTGATAATTATTATACATTACTAATAGTATTAAATCAAATATTAATTAATATTTATTTAAAAGAAATTAATACTTTTATTAGTGTTTTGTTGGAAAGAAGCCCGCCAGTGCAAAGAGTTTGATTTATGGGTTCTAATATAATAAATTTCACTCAAATCGAAGCTAAAACAAAAAATTTATGAAGCCCAGAAGTTTAAAATAAAAGAAAAAAAAAGGCTGGTGCACGGTGGACTGATCGGCTAGTCTATTGAATAGGTGCAGACCGCCTAGCTCAGTAGGCGTGGCCAATCAACGTGCACCACATGGAGGACCTAGACCACTAAAAGGTTTACAGCATTTTTATCATGGTGTATAGGGGCATTTCGATCATTTTATCTAATGCACCAGCTTCTGATTGGTTGCGGTCTTCAATGCGGCTGGTCTATGGCTATAGTTTTGCATGACCCAATGGTTCTCATCACTCCCGATCAGCATCCAACGATGGATATTCATTCCAACCTGATTAAGGATGTTAGAACTGATTTGGCACGATCCAATGGTAGAAATTCATCCAGGTAGAGATCCGATGACTAGAATTAATCTAGAGGCTTGATTAGGGGTTTAAGTGACTAATCTTGATTATTTTTGAGTTAATTTTGGATCGTTTGATCAAGATTCGATGGCCAGGAAGCTTCAGGATGTTTAAAATCGATCCAAACTTGGATTTTGACTCCAAAAATAGCTCTAAAGATCCTATTTCCTCCTCTATTTAAGCACTTTTACTCCCAATAGCCTGAGAACAAGTTTTCTATGCCAAAAGTAGAGTAAAAAGAGCTTCTTTTCTCTCTTTTTCTCTCTTCTCCTCCTTTCTTTCTTCTTTCTTCTTCTAACCTTCAATCAAAGAAGCTCTGAAGATGCCGGGAGAGAGCACATCATCATCCATGCATGGCTAAGGAGCTAGATTCTGGAAGAGTAGATGAAATCTTCTAATATGGATTATAATTTTTTTTTTATTTTTTATAATTATTTTTTATGCAAACATGTTCTCTTGCTCAATTTTTAATAAATTTTATCTTTTTATGCATGAGATCCTGATTATTTGATATACCATTAATTGATTAAAGATCTAAATAAATTATATTCATTAGGATGGATTATGATCGATAGATATAGTCCATACTTAATTTAATAATTTATTTTAGAAAATAATCATTAAAAGCCATGTTATTAATTTTTAAGAATTAAATTATTTATGATTTCACAGAGATGGATCATTATTGCTGGGGATAAACCCCGCTCTCACTGAAGTCCAGTCTGATGCTTAGCCTAATGTAACTGATAATCATAGAAGAGCTTTGATCGAAAATTCTTCAGTAGCCAAACTTCTTCTGAACTTCTCCTTCAGTCAAATTCCTCCAACAGTCAAACTCCTTCTGAACTTCTTCTTCAGTTAAATTTCTCCAGTACTTGAGCTCCTTTCGGACTTCACTTTCAGTTAAATTCTTTCAGGAGCTAAACTCCTTCCGAATTTCTCCTTCAGTCAAGTTCCTCCAGTAGCCGAACTCCTTCCAGACTTCACCTTCAGTTGAATTCCTTCAGGAGCCAAACTTCTTTCGGACATCACCTTCAATCGAACTCCTCCAGCAACCGAACTCCTTCCTGACTTCTCCTTCAGTCAAATACCTCCAGCATCCAATCTCCTTTCGGACTTTACCTTCAGTCGGATTCCTTCAGGAGCCAAACTCCTTTCAGATTTTTTCTTCAATCAAATTTCTTCAGTAGCCGAACTTCTTTCGAACTTCACCTTCAGTTAGATTCCTCCCAGAGTCGAACTCCTTTCGAACTTCACCTTCAGTCGGATTCATCCAGGAGCCGAACTCCTTTCGAACTTCACCTTCAGTTAAATTCCTCCAGTAGCCAAACTCCTTTCGGACTTCATCTTCAGTCGAATTTCTTTAGAAGTCGAACTTCTTTCGAACTTCTCCTTCAATCAGATTTCTCTAGGAGCCAAACTCCTTTCGGACTTCTTCTTCAGTCAAACTCCATCTAGATTCTTCTAGTAGATTACTTCTAGATTTAAAGTAGTATTCCTCTTGGATGATCTCCTCTAGCCGTATTCTCATTAGGAGTTCGAACTCCTCTGAAATTGACCTATGTCAAAGCTCTTCCTCCAAACTTCGACTATTAAATCTCAATGAATGCGTGACACCTCTCTCCGTAATAAATTCCACATGACTCCAAGCGATCCACTACCAGATGGTTATGGTAATATATTCCACGTGACCCCAAGCGGCCCACTATCGGACGGTTATGGCTATACAGATTTCGTCTATAAAAAGGGATCCTTCAGATATATTTTCTCTAAGCCCTCTTCTTCTTTCAAAAATTCTGCTAAATTTTTGCCTAAGCACTCCATTTTTATTGGTCAAAAGAGCTGACTTGATCATCGGAGGATCCTGTCGGAGCCACCACCACCGACTCCGGATGGGACTTTATTTTGTAGGTCACCAACGACGATCTCTTCTTCTCCAACTTCAGCTTGATTCGACGTCAATCAGATTCTACACCAATAGGATTGGCGTTAGAGGAAGGGCCCTCTATTTCTGAAGTTTTTTTGTTCTTAAAGGAGTGCTCAATGAAGAAAAATCCTGATTTTTTGGATCAGGTTCACTCAGATCTGATTGGATCGAGAGGCATATTTTAAAATTTTTCTCTTAGATCCTAATCAGATCTGACACTTTTCAGATCTGATTTATGATCTGATAATTAAGAAAATAAAATTAAATTAATTTTAAATTAATTTTATCTTGATTTTGGGTAATCTGATTACTCATTGATGATCTTGTCGAAGTCCTGAGGTTCTGGATCTAGCCATGCAAGCACCTGATCTCTATCGATATCCACACGGGCTGGATCTGGAGATCTTCTTTTTCTCTTTCTTTTCTCCAAAAATTAGATCTGGATCTAATTTGGAGGATCTTCAAAACTTCTTCTGAAGATCATCCATCATCTCTGCAGTAGTGTTGCCTTCTTCCTTTTTTGTTAGTCTTTTCTTGCCCAACTCGCACTAATCTGAAGATCCAACTTTCTTGGGTGTGGAGAGGAGAGAGAGGGCCAGATGGTGGCATGGAGAAGGGAGAGGGGCAGCCTTGGAGCATAGCTAAGAGGAGGAGAGTTAAAAAATGGGTGCAGATAGGGTCTATTTATAGACTCTGCTGCGCCATGCAGTGCTGTATTATCCCAGCCAATCACGTTGTTTCATGCAATCAGATCTAAATCTGATTGATGGAATGACATCATCTGATCCAATCAGATGAGAGATCCATAGGTTCATTCTTAGATGGCATCTAAGATTGGTCAAAGTAGATTCCCAAGGGTCGCCTAAGTAGAAACCAAGAAGCAACCTGAAGTCCCATCCGTATGGGACTCCAGTGTCCCTATCCATGGGCGCACGCCATCCTAAGCGTGCACCCCCTTTCTTTCCAATTTTCAGAGAGAGGACAAGCCTCTATCTGCTCTCCAATAAGTGCATGACACATGGACAGATGTCCAAGGATCAAAGGTCAATGTTTGACCAGGTCAAAGTACAAGAATTAGTAGATGATGAAAAATAGTAGGTGTTGTCTCAAATTTATCTCATAAATTAAGACAATCCTTTTTTGAATTGGACAAGCTCCAGTCAGATCAGGTAAAGGTACCTGAGTGAGCACAAACTTATTTGGCTCAGTCGAGATAACTTTTATGATAGAAAAAAAAGAATGTTAGGCTCAATCGTATGCTAGCACGATTTTCTTGAACCTAATTGAATCTTATTCAAATCAATTGAACTGGGTTAGTCTAATTGATGATATCCAGATCCAAACCCTTGTTTGTGTGATCTAGTTAGGTTCAATTCTGTATGGTAATGGGATATGTCATGATCTCCATCATCGACATCATTGAAACTTCTTTCGATGGATCAAAACTCTTCTGATTCAGACAACTTAGAATGATCGATCATTTAAATCATTCTAATTGCTCCCAAAATCTATCAGTGACACCTAGCAGCATATGATGGCAATCCATCAAAACTAAAAAATGAACCTCTCGGTGTAGCTACTTGTGTGATTAAGTTCCTCTATCTTGAGCCTCGATCAGATTAGGGTTAAGGTGAACTCGTCAAACCCTAATTTCTATCATATGATTTAATCATTCGATTCAAGTTTGATGTGAGAACCTTAATAGAAACTCTTTCTATTATTTCACACTGTGCCATGGCCATGGGCTTATGGACTTGATTCTCATGATCATCATAGGGCTACTCCTCTTCTACCGAGGTAGATAGATTCCATCTTGGTGCAATCCAATTCCTACAATGAACATGCTATAGCCAACATACACCTTAGGGTTTCGAATGGCTAGGAGACCGAGTCATGGTGTAGTCAAACTATAACACTCTTAAGATGAACTGCCGATGCACCTTAGATCAAAAAACCAGACATACCACTGCAACATTGAGTCAGTCATCGACGAGAAGGTAGACTTCCTTATGACTACTCAAGGTGGTCACGCTCAGTGCCCTCGTTCTCTAACGAGTATCTGTACTCTCACTTCGGTGTCTCTACACCATAGACTTAAGACTCATCTACTATAAAGAAGCGATTGTAAACTAACCTTCTGGATCAATCACCATCCTCATGATGATCCTACGGTCAAGAGCATTTTATGTGTTAATAAATAAAAATTCATGTCTTAAATTTTCAACTCTCGAAAATATGAATTATCATTACCATTAACTCAAGGGATGTATCATAAACACTAAATATACTTATGTGATAAAAAATAATTTATTTTATTATTTAAAGTTAAAATTATAATTTTGTCCTTAGAAGTGTATTACAAGTGTCAGTCAATTCTGGCTTGTAGGGCATACATATCTAACAAACTCCTACTTGACCTAAAGCCAATTGGCTATAAATCTAAGTCTCATCTTCTCAAGGTGGGCTTCGATCTTCTGCTGGTCCAATGACTTTGTAAGCGGGTCTACCACATTATCTATAGAGTCGACTCTCTTGATCTCGACGTAATCCTTCTTGAGGTAATCGTGGATAAGGTGATATCGCCGCTCGATGTGCTTAGATTTCTGATGAGACCTCGGCTCCTTAGCAAGGGCTATGGTGCCATTATTATCACAGTACAGAGGAATGTCATCTGATGGCATCACTCCGATCTCTGCGGCAAACTTCTTATACTAGAATGCCTCCTTTGCAACTTCTGATGTAGCGATATATTCTGCTTTCATGATGGAATCTGCTATCACTGTCTATTTGAAACTTTTTCAACTGACAGCTTCACCATTGCACACAAATGGACTTTCATATATCGACTTTCGATCATCTACATCAGACATAAAGTCCAAGTCTATATACCCCTAAACTTGGAGTTCTTCATTGCCAAAGATCAGTAACATATCCTTAGTTCTTCTTAAGTACTTAAGGATATATTTCATAGAAATTCAGTGTTCTTCATCTGGATTCGACTGATATCTGCTCGTGACACTCACGACATAGGCTATATCAGGTCGTGTACATAACATGACATACATGAGGCTTTCTATTACTGAAGCATAAGGGATCTTGCTCATGCGTTCTATTTTCTCAGGTGTGCTAGGGCACATCTTTTTGGAAAGATGAATTCCATGCCTGAAGGATACTAAACCCCTCTTAGAGTTTTCCATACTAAACCTCTTTAGTACTTCCTCTATGTACATCTTCTGTGAAAGTCCTAGCATCCTATTCAGTCAATCTCTATAGACCTTAATTCCTAGAATAAAAGATGCTTCTTTAGGTCTTTCGTGAAGAATTTTTTAGATAACCACATTTTAACTGTGGTCAACATAGGAATATCATTTCCAATAAGGAGGATGTCATCCACGTACAATACAAGGAAGACAACAGCACTCCCATTGACCTTTTTGAAGACACATGGTTCTTCCTCATTTTTGATAAAATCAAACATTTTGATTACATCATTAAAATGAGTATTTCAGCTCTGAGATGCTTGCTTAAGTCCATATATGGACCTTTACAGCTTGCATACTTTGTGATCATCATCACTGGATGTGAAACCTAAGGGCTATTCCATATAGATATCTTCCTCAAGATATCCATTTAAAAATGCCGTTTTCACGTCCATTTGCCATATTTCATAATTGAAATAGGCTGCAACAGCAAGCAATATGTGAATGAATTTTAGCATAGCTACTGATAAAAAGGTATCCTAATAGTCAATGCCTTGACGTTGACTATAACCTTTTGCCACTAATCTAGCTTTGAATGTCTCCACATTCCCATTTGCACCAATCTTTCTCTTGTAGATCCATTTACACCCAATAGATACTATACCTTCTAGTGGATCTACCAAGGTCCAGACTTGGTTTGAGTGCATCGAGTCAATTTCTGACTTCATTACCTCTAACCATTTCTCAGAGTCGATATCTGATATCACCTCATTATAGATTTTGGGATCATCACCATGAACCCCATTATCTATGAGAAATATTTTCTCTACATCCTCTGAAATAGTACCTAAGTACCTCTCAGGGGGATGAAAATTTTTTTTCGATTTACGAGGTGGAGGAGGTAGTGTATGGATTGGCTTAACCTGATTTGGTTCTATTTAACTCTTAGCTCGTTGCTCTTATGAGACTTTCTCATCAAGCTTGATCTGCTTTCCAATGCTGCTATCTTGAATAAACTATTTTTCAAGAAAGATGGCATGTCGACTCACAATCATATTATAATCTTCTGAAATGTAGAAATAATATTCTAATGACTCTTTAGGATATCCTATGAATCGAGCTCTAAAGGATCTGAAGTCTAACTTGTCCGCTTGTTATCTTTTGACATCAGCCGAACAATCTCAAATTTTGAGATGACTCAAACTTGGTTTCTTACCATGCCATATCTCATACGGTGTGGTAAAACAGTTTTAGAAGGAATCCTATTCAGTAAGTATATTATAGTTAACAAACAGTATCCCCAAAAAAAATTAGGAAGGTCAGTGAAGCTCATCATGGATCGGACCATATCTAATAGGGTCTGATTCCTCCGTTTTGAAATCCCATTAAGTTGAGGTGTTCTTGATGGAGTCCATTGAGAGACTATGCCATTTTCCTTAAGATAGTCTAGGAATTTCTAACCAAGGTATTCACCTCCTCGATCTGATCGAAGAACCTTAATGGGTTTTCTAATTTGCTTTTCTACTTCATGTCTGAATTCTTTGAACTTTTCAAAAGCTTCGAATTTATGTCTTATAAGATACACATACCCATACCTAGATAGATCATCGGTAAAGGTTATGAAGTAGATAAAGTTATCTCTAGCCGGCACATCAAATAAGCCACACACATCAGTATGTACTAGGGCAAGAAGATCCTTGGCCCTTTCCCCATGTCCTACAAAAGAAAGTTTAGTCATTTTGCCATGAAGATAGGATTCACAAATTAGATATGACTTGAAAGTCAATGAACTCAATAGTCTAATTTTCTCCAATTTGTTAATCCTATCTTCTGCTATATGATCTAATCTTAGGTGCCATAGATATCTATCATTAGGACTATCCCTAGGATATTTTGATTTTATGGCATTCACATTTTGCTCGAAGTTAAAAATAGATACATCAACATGTAACTGATAAAGATCGTTAATAAGAAAACCATTTGTAATTTTATTTCTTTCATAAAGAATGTTACAATGGTCCTTAAGAAAACTAATTACATAGCCTTCTAATGCAAGGCAAGAAATAGAAATCAAATTTCTACTTACTGCAGACACGTAATAACAGTCTTTTAATACTAAGTCTAAATCAGATAGTAGTCGAAGAGGGTATGTTCCCACGACCACGACAGTAATCCTTGCTCCATTTCTGACGCGTAGGATCATCTCACCATCCCTCAGCCTCCTGCTATCCTCAAGACCCTGCATAGAAGTGCACAAATGAGCACTAGAACCAGAGTCAAGCATCCAACTGGATGCAGAAGAAATCATAAGGTTAGACTCAATAATGAGCATACCTCCAGAAGGACCAGCTTCCTTCTTATTCTTCAGGGTGGCCAGGTATGTAGGGCAGTTCCGCTTCTAGTGGCTGTCATTGTTGTAATAGAAATACTTTTCTTTATCAGCAGTCTTCTTCAGCTCTGCCTTTTTCTTCTTTCCTCCTTCCACCTTCTACTTTTTCACAGACTTTTTCCTCTTTCCAAAAGACTTTTTCTTAAAAGAAGTCCATTCCATAGCAAGCACTGAGCCTTTAGAATCTTTCATGGAAAGCTCAGCGGTAACCAGCATGTTCATAAGTTCAGCCAAGGAGTTTTGAAGTTTATACGTATGGTAGTTCATGATGAAATGCCCATATGCATTAGTCAAGGATTACAGAATTATATCATTATGTAGATTCAAGTTCAACCTCACTTCGAGCTTCTCAAGCTCTTTCAAGTTCTTGATCATCATCAGACAATGATCTTGGACTGACTGCCCATCACGCATCTTAGTCTTGAACAGTCGTTTAGTGACTTGATACTTGGCTATGCAACTCTGTTCACCAAACATCTCCTATAGGTGAGCCAACATTTGGTGAGCAGTTTTGATATCTTCATGTTGACACTAAAGCTCATCAGACATCGAATCCAACATGTAGTATTTGGCCTTATTATCTTCATCAGTCCACTTATCCAGAGATGCTCTCTGTTCAGCGGATGGATGAGCTGATAAGGTGGGAGGGTCCTGATCCAATACATAAGTTCTCAAAACCCAAAATAATTTTGAAGTTTCAGAGCCAATCCATGTAATTTGGTTCGGTCAGTCTATGGGAGTCCAAAATTCATGCTAGTGGATTGGATGCAGACATTTTTCTATAGAGAGTCAAAGTTTCTAGTTAGATATTGTAATTAAAACTTAACCAATTTATTTAGAGATTTTGTTTTAAAATAAATTAGCTCCCACTATTTTTTTGGATCTCTACACTCCCTTTGTAGAGATGCAAAAATCTCCATGATTATGATTTCTAATGGGTGGTGTAGTCCCACCGACTTACTCGTCACCTCACCTAACAGTTATTAGTGATGGGGTTAGCCAATGAGTGCACAACTCTTATTCAATGATTCTCTAATCATGGTGCACCCAAACTTGGTCTCTAATTTATGAATCTCACCATGTCCAGAATATTGATCCACTCCTTAGTTAAGTCAGACCCACCATTTGCATAGATTGGATTCCTAATTGGGTCTCTCACCGTATCCAGAATATTGAGCCCAATCCATCCTCCAGCCTATAGCATCCAATGCCTAATAGACATGGTTGCATCTTTTCGGTGCAATTGAATCACTGTAACTAATCGAGAACAATCAACCCCGAAAAGGGCCCGCATATCTACAATGGTGGAAGACCTTAGATTTAATCTTTTCTTAGAGAGATTTGATTTAGGTCTCATTAAACTAGATTTGACATAGTCATAACTATTATGACTAACCTAGTGGCATGGGTTAGCTCAGATTATTGACCACCTCAGATCAGAACTGAGTCAACAAATATGGTCAGGTAAGTGAGACCAGTGGAAGGAATATGCCATTAACTCGATAAGAATGCATTCGAGTCGAGTAGCTTCCAATTAAAAATCAGTCGATCGTATCTGCCAAACTTACCTTAGACACCAAATTATTGAGCCAGAACCAACCGAATTAGCCTACGATCCAGACTCTAACCACTTAGCCTAATTAGGTCTTAGCTTGATCGATTACTCATGTGACTCGATCTTGATCCAGACTTAATCCTATCAGGCTGGTCAATTTAAGCATTGTTGATCCTATCTAACCAACTCTTGATTCGGTTTGATCAACTGCTAGACCTAATTGAGCTACCCAAGCTCGAACCCAAATTTATGAATATGTCTTAGATCTAAAATTCTCAATTTTAGACTTAATTGATATTTCATAAACATAATTTTCAATTAAGTTAGGGTTCTTAAACAAAACATGTAAATAAGATCCTAGGGTTTCAAGATCTAGGGTTTTGCAGAAAGTAAGTTTTTAATTTCTGATTAAGGACGAACGTGCAGCATCCCTATACATCATAAGAACACCCCATCGAATGAGATGAGAGGGTCTTTAAGTCCTACTTTGTTCTTATGACCGGATGGCCAAGGGGAACACCTTAATCAGAAATACAACTAATCTACAAAAATTAATTAGATCTAAGCATATATCTCATATAAAATAAAAATAGATCTAATTAAAATATATTTTGTATATATCATATATATCATGCATGCATGTTTTTCAGATCTAAATTATCTCATAATCATCTAAAAAATTAAATTTAAATTTGATCTTATCAAATAAAATTTAATCAAGACCTATTTGCAGAACTATTCTACAACTAGTCTAAACATACAACTATCATATCTC
>QRFJ01004275.1:130976-192424 GCA_006176705.1 Cocos nucifera | reverse complement strand
GATTACTGGAGTTCATTGATTAAGTAGGTCAGATGGCTTGATCTAGCTCCATAACTCTGCATAAGGATCCTACATCGTCCCTAGTGGCTTAAAGATTTTTAGTGCTCTTAAGCTTCATCCTCTTGTTGCCCACATCAAAACAACCACATGAAAGGTACTAAAATATCCACTCCAAAATTATTTTTTTTGATAAATTATCTAGCTCTCATCATATATTTCTAGCTTCTATCTCCTCTTCTTAGGAACTTAGTGAATGAAAAATCGAGTTTTCCTACCACAAGATGCATCTGATCGGATCAGATTTGCAGCAGAATAATTTTAAAAAAAATTCTATGATCCGATCAAATCTAAGAGTTTTCAGATCTAATTAGATTGATCTAAAATTAGAAGTAAAATAAAAATAAAAAGTGATAATAGTTATCACCTGATCGGGTAAACTGTTTATCCATTGTGATAATCTGACGACTGATTCGAGGTTCTAATGGAGCCGCGCATGCACCCGGGCTCTATCGATATCCACTTGGATCAGATCTAAAAGTTTTCTTCTTCTAGATCTGATCTCCAAAGATTAGATCTAATATCTTTCCATAGAGCCTTCAAAACGAACTCTGAAGGCTGCACATTCATCTCACGAACACTATCATCTCTTACTGATCTTCGCACCGATGGAACTTGATCTTTACTCACAGGTTTTGCCCAACTCTTGGGCATGGAGAAGAGAAAGAAGATTAGATAAGGGTGCCATGGAGATGAATATTTTGGAAGGGCTTCACCATAAAGAAATGGTGATGCACAACAGCTTGTGCAGGGCCCTATTTATAAAGCTAGTCAAGAGTTTCTTTGCATATAACTTTGAACAGGTCAAAGTTTAATATGCAGAAAGACTCCTTAACTGATCTCCACACCCCACCCTCTTATTTTTCTAATTTTGTCACACAAAAATCATAGAAAATGGTGTGGAGATGGGAAGATAATGTTTGGATGGCGCAAGCAACTTATCTCCTAGATATTTGATCTCATCAAGTATGTTTAACCCATTCAAATCTCATTTGAATGGGATACCTCCACCCTATCCATATGGGGTGCACGGCCAAAGGGGGAGTGCATCCCTTATTCCTCACATAAACATCTAGGGGCATGCATCCTTAGGAAATCTCCAGGGGGTGCACACTCCTTATCCTTTAATTCCTGCATTCGGGTCAACATTTGACCTTTGTCCTATTCCCATCTTATGAGATTAAGACAAAATCTTTTAAAGTCTCATCTAATGGATTTATGCCAAGTTCTAATCAAGTTAGAATAAGCCTTGATCAGATCAGGACTCGGTCCAGTCAGATCAAGAAAAATCCATCTAGAATTTTTGGGAGAGGCCTATCCAAATTTCATCTCATGATTTTAGGACAAGCCCTAATCTAGCAAAGACAACCCTTGTCTTATTTTTTATCTTATGAGATTTAGGACAAGTCTTGATCATGCCAAGATAAGATTTAGTCAGATCAAGATAAATTCCTACAAAATTTTTGGATAAGCCTTGTCCAAATAGTTTCAGAAATTAATAGATCTTATCCTGTTTCCATCCGATGGATTAGGATAAGCCTAGATCAGGTTAGGACAAGACTCTTCTAACTTGGACAAGTTTCAATCATTCTAGGACAAAACCATACAAGACTCTTGGATAAACCAAATTTAATTTGGCTTAGTCAAGATGAACCAGAAAGATGATAGAAGGAGAATATTAGGTACAATCATGTGCTAGCACGATTTTCTTGAACCTAATTGAATCTAATCCAAATCAATCAAACTAGGTTAGCTCAATTGATGACATCTAGATCCAAACTCTTATTTATGTGATCCAATTAGGTTCAGTTCTATATGGTAATGGGATATATTGTGATCTCCATCAATGACATCATCAAAATACCTTTCGATGGATCAGAACTCTTCTGATACATCCAATTAGAATCATCGATTATCAAGATAATTCTAATTGATTCCAAAATCCACCAGTGACACCTAGTAGTATATAGTGGCAACCCATCAAAATTGAATAGCAAATCTCTTAATGCAGCTACCTATGTGATTGAATTCTTTTATCATGAGTTTCGATGGGATTAGGGTTAAGGTAAACTCCTCAAACCCAACACCCATCATATGAATGAAATATTTGATTCGAGTCTGATGTGAAATACTAATAGAAACTCCTTTCTATTATTTCACACTACTATGGCCATGGGTTTTAGGACTCGATCTTATGTTCATCATAGAACTACTCCTCTATCGAGGTTGATAGATCCCATCTTGGTGCGATCCAATTCCTACAATGAATATGCTATAGACAACATACATCTCAGAGTTTCGAATGGCTAGGAGATTGAGTTATGGTATAGTCAAACTATAACACCCTCAAGGTGAACTATCAATGCACCTCAGATCAAAGAACTAGACACACGCTGCAGCATCAAGCTAGTCATCGACGAGAAAGTAGGCTCCCTTATGACTGCTTGAGGTGGTCATGCTTAGTACTCTTGTTCTCTAACAAGTATCTGTACTCTCGCTCTGGTATCTCCACACCATAGACTCAAGACTCATCTATCCTAAGAAAATGATCATACATCGATCTTCCAAATCCGATACCTAAACCATTCTCTCAAATAGCCCACTACCTTTCTTCTGGATGCGAAAGAAGATTTGATCAATGTACCAAATTTGTCTTCTTGTGAGAAGGATGGTGATGAATTTGGTTATTAGTGCAAAAGGAGTCTTTGAGAAGGTTCAATGAGTTAGAAGAGAGAGAAGGATGGTAGAGCTGTCCAACAAATGTTATTTTAGAAGAATCCTGATTAGAAGTGGAAAAAGATCAAATAGGTGAAGATGGAAGATCAAGTGCAGCCATCACCATTATCAACAATATAAGAAAGAATTGGAGACTGGAAAGAAGGTGGAATGTGCGATGTGTTGACAAATAGAAAAACTGATTCATAGAAAATGACATCCCTACTAGTGAATAATTTTTCTCAAGTATATCATACACATAATACCCATGCCTATAGAGATATCCCACAAAAATGCATTTTCTTGCTTGAGGTCTACATTTATTTTTACCTTGGATATGAGCAAAACAAAGACATCCGAAGCTGAGTAAATGGTGACAAGAGGATTTTTTATTAAAAAATATTTTATGAGGAGATCTACCACCTAAAATAGAGGAGGGAAGTCAATTAACAAGATAAGCTACATTTAAAATACATTCATCCCAAAATTGGATGGGCTACTTCAAGGAGGTGCCTATGTTTGCGTTCAACTATGCCATCCCATTGTAGTGCACCAACACAAGATGTTTGATGAATAATCCCTAGAGAATCAAGATAAGTCTACAATTAATGATTCATAAATTTTATCCCATTATCACTCCTAACCATTTTAATTTTATGAGAAATTTGATTGTTTATAAGAACAATAATTGTTTTAAGCAAATAAAATGTTTCATGTTTGAATTGCATAAGAAAAATTAATTTGCAATGTGAAAAGTCATCCACCATTGTTAAAAAATAATGTGCACCAATATGAGATGGAAGAGAATTGTGATGCCCATCCTTAAGATGGCCCAAATCCCACCCAAATGGCAGCCAAAAGAAGAAAAAAAAAGAAAGAGAAAAAACTTGAAATAAAGACTCCTAGTGGGAGTCTTCTTCTCCCCTGTGTCTGACTAGAATCAGACTCCTTAAGGCCGCCAAAAACCACCAAGAGTCCCCTATAAATCTCCCCCTCCCTCTCTTAAGCAAGCCATGATGAGCACCGGTCTTCCTCCCTCTTCTTTCTCCTTGGTTTCTCTCATTGAAGCTATACCCTTACCATGTTTGTCTAAAATCCTTGCTAGAGACCTTAACGGAGCCTGAGGCAAGCTCAACCCATCTTCCTCTCCTTCCCCTTCTTACCATGTGCAAGGTTGCCAACTGCCAGACTCCTTGGAAAAGCCATCAAAGCAAAAGGCCTTATTTTTTCCTATTTTGGTTGAGCCCTCTTCCCCTTTTTCAACCACCGGCACCATTACCCATGGTGTTGCACCCATGGATCACGACCCTCAACCTCCCTACCATCCATTCTTAAGGTCTTGGCCATCAGTGAACGGCCAATGATCAAAAAAATGAAGGAAGAAAGGGTGGTCCCCTATTTTTTCTGAGTTTCTTGTTTTGATGGATGGCCACTTGCTGCCAGCCATCACTTGCTCCATCACCGCCAGCCACCCATGTCGTCATTGGACTATTGGCCATAAAACATCGGCTCCCTTGCTTCCCTTAATCAGCCAAGAAAAGAAGAAGGAAAGAAAACAAAGAAAGAAAGAAAAGAAAAGAAGAAAAAGAAGAAGAAAAGAGAGAAGCTCTCTCTCTCTCTCTCTCTCCCTCTGTTGTGTCTATCTCCTTCTCTCTTATGTCCCTCTCTGTCCTCTCTCTTTCTTTCTTTACCTGATCCATGGATCCTAGTGATTGTTGTCATGCTCTATACTATGAACCCAAGAAATTCTTTTAGACAAAAAGGCTCGAAATTGCTTCGATATCCATACAGTATGTTGATCCCAGCCCGACTCGTGCTAGATATCCATATAATCTAATCACTGTTAACCCTTTTGACTCACCCTATTATGACCCTTAATGATCTCAATCACGATGTCCTCTTTTGAGGGATATGAAGATTCTTTTTGTACTTTCTCTCTAGGAGCATCTAGGAATCTTGATTTGAGATTTTATCTTCCCATTTGATTGGATCCAATCAGGATCTCTTTCATTAAGAGAGATGAGGATCCTCTCTCTACCTTCTCTTTCTTCATCCATTTTCTCTCTCTAAAAAAATATAGAAACTCCAGTATTGAGCCATATCTTGCTTTTTTAAAGATCTATATTGACTCTGACAAGATGACCTCGAATCGATTTGATGATCGAATGGTCTATCGGATTGATCATCTGATCAATTATCTTTTATATTATTTTTTAATTTTATTAAATTTAATTAATAAAAATTAATTATGAATTAATATTTAAAATAGGATTATTTGATTCATCTAACGAAGTCTGAAGATTTAGGATGAAAAAGGTAAGTGGATCTTATACTCCTTATTTATTTTTAAATTATTATATTTTTTATGTATATGATTTATTATTGATAAAATTATATTTTTTAAAAAATAAGAATCAGCAAATGAGATATAAAAAGTATATTTTATTATGACCACTGATTCCATAAATATTTTTTATGAAAATTACATGTTTATGAAGCATGAATTCTATTATTTTTCTATCATGTATATGTATATTTAAAAAAAAAGATATAAATATTTTAAAAGCTCTTAGATAGCTATGAACGAATCTTTAAAATTAGAAGGTCGACATCCGAGGCTAGCATTTATAAGAAATATGGCCTCACCAATGGGTATAAAGTTGGTATACAAAATAAGAAACATCTCAGATCTAATAGGGATGCTTGAGAGAAATTTTTGAAATATCTCTCTTGATCCGATCAGATCTGAATGAATCTGATCCAAAAAATCAGAATTTTTCCTTCACGTTGTCCCTCCTTCCCCCTCGGCCGGCGCCGACCCCTTCCCCTCCCTCTCCACCCCCTATCCTTGGCCGCCCCTTCCCCGCCACCGCCCCCCCACCCCTCCATCCGACCCTCCCTCTCCGATCCGCCACCCCGACCGACCCCCCGCCATCCGCCAGCCCCCACCCCTCCATCCGACCCTTTCCTCGCCCCCACGAAACCCCCCACCAGCGAACCCCCCTGTCCCTCGCTCGACCCCCCACGATACCCCACCCCCTCGGCCCTCCATCCGACCCTCCCTCAGTCCCCAGCGAACCCTCCCTCCGACAAACCCCCATCCGCCTTCTTCGGACCCCCATGAAACCCCATGCCCCACCACCACCACCATTCTGATCCCCTCAATCGAGTGCAAAGCCTCCTTCGCCTCCTCGTCACCGGCCCCTCCCCTGGCCCCATCCCCGACCGCCCCTGCTCTCTCTCTCTCTCTTTTTTCTCTCTTTTCTATCTCACTATCTATTTTTATTTTGCAGGTTACCTAGTGCCATCGTCCCCCTCTAGCATCGTCGTCGGTGATCCTCGGAGCTTTCGGTACGACCCGCTCTCTATAGCCGTAGGTATAATTTTTTTTAATTTTATAGTATTATTTATTAATCATGTATATTTATAATAATTTATAAAACTTTATAATAAATATTATAAAAATTTATTATAAATATTATAATTATCTACATGCCATAGTTTTTGGATCGTGCTGTAGCGGTGGCCTTAGGTCGTGCCATGTCGATGGCTTGGACTAGATCTATCAATGGATTGGGTTTGGATCAAAACTTGGATATTCAAATCTAGATCTAATTTTAATTACTAATATCAGATCCAAACTTGAATACCCGATGGGTCTATACTTGAGAGAGGAAGGAAGGGATCCAGCCTCATCGCCATTATTGGGAGGGTGGAGGTCCGACCTCGTCACCATCATTGGGAGGGAGGGGGTCCGACCTCACCGACGAGGAAGATCGAGAGAGGGAGAGTGGGAGATTGAGAGAGCGAGAGAGGGAGAGAGGGGGTCCGGCCTCTCTAGCATCACTAGGAGGGATGGGTCCGGCCTTACCGATGAAGAAGATCGAGAGAGTGAGAGAGGAAGGGATGGGGTCCGACCTCGCCAGTGAGGAAGATCGAGAGAGGGAGAGAGGAAGATTGAGAGATGAAAAAGCTGGAAGGGAGGGGTTCGACCTCACTATCATCATCGATGAGAGAGATCGAGAGAGGGAGTGAGTGAGGGGATGGCACATAGCCGAGCCATCTCGAGCCATGATCGAGTCGGTTGGGGGAGGACCCTAGTCGGATATCTTAGGCACGCAGTCGGCTGTCTCAGGCATGGAGCTGGCTCGGCTTTTGAGTGAATAGAATTTGATATATCATGATGTTATATTGATTAATATTCATTAATGTTGTAGGTCACGATGGCACCAAAATGCCATCTAGCTTTCATCCTTGCCTCTCGGTGGGTTACGCACAGTTCTGCATCCGAGGAGCAGTCGAAGCATACTCCATCCACCTCAGCATCGACTGCTCAGGAATCTTCACCATCGGCATCTACTCCATCGATGGCATCTACTCCACCAATGGCATCTAGTCCACCGACAGTTAAGCCTCTATCATCGTAGGCATCTGAGTGTATGTTTTTATTATATTAGCATAACTTTATTTTTTATATAGTATTTGTATACTTATATATTTGCATAACATATTTGCATTGTAGGTGCATCATCCAGCTAGATATTTCATGGTCCCACACATATGGCTTACGTGTGGAACCGCCAGTACCAGATGATGGTGCAGTATGATGTGGAGGGGATGCTGGTAGGGGAGACTGCATGGGAGATGCATTCCTTTTTTGGAGTGCTTGTGAGACGGTCGAACATAATTCCTGTAGAGCCCAGAGACTGGCATTTGATGGTTGCTGCCGTCAGAGATCGGGTATGAAAGGAGACATGGGTAAGTACGCACATCTTAGTTATATTTATATATTTTATATATTTACACTATATATTTATGATTAGAATAATTTTATAACTGATTTTTGATAAATTTGTGCAGAGGAGGTACGACTTCTCCGATCATGAGAGGGCTCAAATGCCCGACTGAAGAAGATCGAAGAGTTGTACCAGGGTTACAAGATCAAGCTCCATAGAGGATGGCTCGAGCACCGACAAGACACTCTAGAGGAGCTTGTTCCTTAGATACAGGACTGTCCTCCAAGTCAATGGAAGAGGATGGTTAGATACTGAAGGAGCTAGAAGTTTAAGGTAAAATTTCTAACTTTTAAATTTTTCAATACACTTAAAATTTTATTTAAATATTTTTTAAATATTTATTATTTATTTGAATACTTGTTAGGCTATCTTCCATCAGAACTAGAAGAATTGTGCAACCCAGGAGTATACGCACACTCTAGGCCGCGAGTCTATGGCCAGTCATGTGCATAGAGGGGTAATTAATTCTAAATCTTACTAGATAAATTAAATTCATATTTTTTATCATCTTTCTAAAAAATTTATTCTTTGTTATAGCTAATGAGAGATGGAGTGATGCCCAATCATAGCGAGATCTTCCAATCCAACCGTACGGACAAGATGAGTAAGTCGATGAACGTCACGATCGGACGTATTTTTATAAGTATTAAATATTTTAGTATATATGATTAGTATTATAGTATTTCTTATAAAATTTTATTTTAATTTATAATTACAGGATCAATTAGATGTGCTCACGAGCGAGGGCCCAGATACCTCTAGGCCCCATGACCATCTATCTCAGGTCTTGTGGCCTGAGCACTTTGGAAGGATCCGATGCAGGCCCGGACACATGTCAATGAGCTATTGGTCTGAGGCGAGCATCTTCTCATAGACTTCTGATGTCGTCAGTCGAGAGAAGCTTGAGGAGGCATTGGCACGGGCAGATCATACCATGATGCGGGCAAATCGGGCTGAGGAGCGCGCATCTCATCTGAAGGGCATCGTGAGAGATATGATGTCAATGCTCAATATGCATTTTAGAGTCACGAGCTTCGAGGATATGTTGGCCCACATTCCGACTCCAGCTCCAACATCGGCTCCAGCTCCAGCTCCAGCTCCAGCTCCAGCTCTAGCTTTTGATGATGACGACGATGATGATGATGATGTAGATTTAGGAGACTTTTGATGTATTTTATTTTTTTAAAAAATATTATAATAAATTTTATTCGATAATAAAATTTTAGCATTTTAGAATAATTTTTATATTTATTATATTTTTTTGTATTATATATCTATATTTATCAAGTAAAATATATAAAATAATAAAAATTTTATTTTTTTAATTATTTAAGATCTATGATAGTGATTTCATAATCGCTATCATATCCGTGCCAACCGCTGCCATAGATCCGGTGCCAACCACTATACTAGATCTATGACAGCGATTAAAAAACTGTTACTATAGATTATCTATGACAATAATTATATAACTGCTGCTATAGATATCCTATGGCAGCGGTTATATATCTGCTGCAATAGGTCAATCTATTACAGCGATTTATAAACCACTGTAATAGGCAATCTATGGCAGCGATTCTAGTAACCACTGTTATAGAGCTACGGTGACGGCCACAGTTACAACGGTTAGAAAATCGCTGCCATAGCTTATGACAATGGTTTTTTGGGCTATGACAGTGGTTATGAACTACTGTCGTAGCCTTTTTTTTGTATTAGTAAGGCCTTTATTCCCAAAATATGGGATGCTTGTCCTAGATTTTTTAAGAAAATTCTATATACAACCACATTTTAACTAATGTCAGCATGGGACACTCTCACTAACCTTCATGTAAACACATAATTCCTCCTCATTTTCTATGAAATCAAATAATTTAATCACATCATTGAAATGAGTATTCCAACTCGGAGATACTTGCTTAAATCCATATATGGATCTTTGCAGTGTGATCTCTATCACTAAAAGTAAAATCCATAGGCTACTCTATATAGATATCTTCCCAAGATATTCATTCAGAAGGGCTATCTACACCTCCATTTCTTAGGATTGATGTCCAACATCACCTTATTGTAGATTTTGGAATCATCTCTATATTCCTTATGTCCCATGAGAAATACTTTTTCTGGATCCTCTGCAAGAATAGCAAGTACCTTTCAGAAGGATGGAACATCCTACTAGATCTATGAGGTGGAGGAGGTAATACATGTACTGGCTCAACATGAATAGGTTTTGTAGGTCCTATGACTTGTTGCTATTCAAAGACCGTCCCTTCGAGCTTATCATGATGGAAAAAATCTAGGATTACATGCATAGATTTCAAATTTTTTTTGAAAATAGCGAAAGCAGAAGATTTAGATTAATCATATTAATCAACTAAAGCATATAAAAAGTTCTAAATCTAGGATCTTATGACATAATATTAGCATGCATCAAGTCTAAAAATAAATAAATAACATAAGAGGTATTGATCACATCAACATCAATTAGATCTAGATCTAACTAGAATACTATAGAGATTAGATCTCTATACCCAATCGCAAGTCAAGAACTCTGCTTGCTATTTTCATGGTTGAAAAGATTGCTCAGAGCCGCATAGATCATCCAACCTCTATAGGTTGTCCACACAAAGCTTCAAGTCTAGATCGGAGGTTCAATGATTGAAAATTTATGCAGCGTGTTAGCACCTTGTAGATCCCTCATTGATGGTTGATCTTGAATTTTCATCTTTGGATTTCTTGGACCTTCCAAGGAATGAAGAAGATGAGGAGGATGTGGAAGAGAAGACCTTCCTCTCAAAACTCTCAAAAATTTGTGGAAGAGGGAGGAAGAAAATCCTAGAGAAGAACCCCTTCTTCTCTCTTTCTTTTCTCTCACCAGGACATCCAATGTTGTGTCCAAAAGAAACTCCACACCCCAAGATAATGTTAGATGAGTGCCCTAGAAGCTAAATTGGCTAACACTTGTAATACATAATTTAGGAGCATTTTTATAATTTTAACTTATAATTAATAAAAGATTATTTTTTTCTATCACATTGTGCATAAAGTGTCTATGATACATACTTTGAGTTAATAGATATGATAATGCATATTTTCAAGAGTTGAAAATTTAAGACATGTATTTTTATAATTAATTCATAAACTGCTCTTGATCGTAGGATCATCACAAGAATGATGATCGATCCGAAAGATCGATGTACGATCATTTTTTTAGGATAGATGAGTCTTAAGTCTATAATGTAGAGACACCAGAGCGAGAGTATAGGTACTCATTGAAAATGAGGGTACTGAGCATGACCACCTCGAGTAGTCATAAAGGAGTCAACCTTCTCATCGATGACTAGCTCATTGTTGTAATTATGTGTCTGGTTCTTTAACTTGAGGTGTATCGATAGTTCATCTTGAGTGTGTTATAGTTTGACTATACCATAACTTGATCTCCTAGCCATTTGAAATCTTGAGGTGTATGTTGGCTATAGCATGTTCATTATAGGAACTTGATTGCACCAAGATAAGATCTATCAACCTCGGTAGAGGAGGACAAATCCTATGATGATCATGAGATCGAGTCCATAAGCCTATGGCCATGGTAGTATGATATAATAGAAAATAATTTTCTATTAGGTTTCACATCGGACTTGAATCGAATGATTCAATCATATGATAGGATGTTGGGTTTGACGAGTTCATTTTAACCCTAATCCTATCGGAGCTCATGATAGAAGAATCCAATCACACAGGTAGCTGCACTGAGAGATTCATATTTGATTCTAATAGATTGCCACCATATACCACTAGGTGTCACTGATGGATTTTGGGATCAATTAGAAAGATCTTGATGATCGATCATTCTAATTGGATGAATCAAAAGAGTTCTGATCCATCGAAAGATATTTTAATGATGTCGTTGATGGAGATCATAATATGTCCTATTATCGTACAGAACTAAATCTAACTAGATCACATAAATAAGAATTTAGATCTGGATGTTATCATTGGGCTAATCTAGTTTAATTGATTTGGATTAGATTTAATCAGGTTCAAGAAAATTATGCTAGCACATGATTGAGTCTGACTTTCTCCTTCTTTAGTCTTTGTGATTTATCTTGATCGAGTTAAATTAGATTTGACTCATCCGAAAGCCTTGTATGGATTTATCCTGATCTAACTAGAGCTTGTCCTAGTTAGAATAGACTTATCTTGATCAAAATAAGACTTGTCCTGATGAGATCAAGGCTTGCCTAAAATCATAAGATGAAATTTGGATAAGGCTTTCCTGAAAACTCTGTATGGATTTGTCTTGATCTAACTGGACTTAGTCCTGGTCTTATCAAGACTTGCCCTAACTTGATTAGGACTTATCCTAATTCCATTGGATGAGATTTGATTAAGGCTTGTCTTAAATCTCGTAAGATGGAAATCGGATAAGGGTCAAAGGTTGACCCATGTTGCAGGAAAGAAAGGAGAGGGGCGTGCGCCCCCTGGAGAATTTCTAGGAGCACACATCCCTTGGTATTTTTGAATGGAAAAGGTGCACGTCCCACTTTGGACGTGTGCCACATGTGGATAATATAAGGAGTCCCATTCAAATAGGATTTGAATGGATCAAAGGAACTTGATGAGATCAAATTCCCTTAGATTAAGCCTTGCACCATACACTTATGCTTATCCATTGTTCATGCCGCTTTATGGAGAATTTTGGGTGATAAAAACCTAATGGGATTAGATATTAGGCATGTGATTTTAGATAGGAGTTCAAATTAATCAAGCAAGCCAAGTTACTTGATCAACCAAGACTCAAGGTGGCGCAAGGGACTTTATAAGAACCCTTACGCCCTAGGGTTTCTTTAATGCTCCTATTCACCATGCCCAAAGGCTGCCACTGAAGGAAAATCCTGATTTCCCGGTCCAGGTTCGTCCAGATCTGATTAGATCAAGAGATATATTTCAAAAATTTTCTCTTGATCTCAATCAGATCTTGATATGTTTCAGATCTGATTCTTATTATTTTAATAAATAAAATAAAATAAGATAAATTAAATCAAATTTAATTTACCTGATTTGGGTAATCCTATTACCCTGTAGATGATCCTGATTGCAGCGGAAGGTTCTGGATCTTAGCCACGCAAGCGCCTGGCCTCTACCGGTATCCACTCAGGTTGGATCTGGAGATCCTCTTCTTCTCTATCACACCTCCAAAAATCAGATCTGGATCTGATCTGGAGGATCTTCAAAACTCTTTTGAAGATCTGCAGTCGTCCTTTTGCAGCAGCGCAGCCTTCTTGCTTTTGATCGCCTTTCCTTGATCTGAATCGCACCAACCAAAGTCCAAAACACCTTTTGGACGTGGAGAGCAAGGGGAGAAGAGACTATGGCGTAGAGAAGGAGGGGAGAGGCAGCCTTGGGGCGTGTCTAATAGCATTGGAATTAGGGTTGGGCGCAGGGTCTTATTTATAGACCTCTTGTGATCCAACTCCTCTTCCTCTCAACCAATCACAACCCTTTGTGAAATCAGATCTAAATCTGATTGGTTGGAATAGAGACCCCTGGATTCCTCCTTAGAGGGTGCCTAAGACCAGTCAAACTGGATTCTTAGTAGAACTCTGATTGGAATCCAAAAGGGAGGTGGAGTCCTTGTCCAACAAGGACTCCTAGGCGCCTCCTACTTAGGCTCACGCCACCCTTGGCGTGCGCCCTTCTCCTTGCCAGGTTCTGGCAGGGGGACAGACCCCCACCAGCTCTCCAATAGGTGCATGACATGTGGTCAAAAGTCAAAGGGTGAATGGTCAACGTTTGACCAGTCAAAGGTAGACTTTTGACCAAAGTCAAAGAACAAGAAATGGCAGGTGACCAAAAATGGTAGGTAATGTCTTACAAAATAAGACAACCTATTCTGACTTGGACAACCTCCAGTCAGACCATATGAAGGCCTCTGATTGAGCACAAACTCCTTTGGCTCAGTCAGGATAACTTATTTATGATAGTAAAAGAAGAACGTTAGGTTCAATCGAGTGCTAGCACGATTTCCTTGAACCTAATTGAATCTCATTCAGATCAATTGAACTAGATCAGTTCAATTGATGATCACCAGATTCAAACCCTTGTTTGTGTGACCCAGTTAGGTTCAGTTCTGTATGGTAATGGGATATGTCATGATCTCTATCATAGACATCATCGAAACTCCTTTCGATGGATCAGAACTCTTCTGATTCGAACAGCTAGAATGATCGATCATCTAAATCATTCTAATTGCTCCCAAAATCCACCAGTGACACCTAGCAGTATATGGTGGCAACCCATCAGAGCTGAATGTGAACCTCTTGGTGCAGCTACCTGTGTGATTCAGTTCTTCTATCTTGAGCCCCGATCAGATTAGGGTTAAGGTGAACTCGTCAAACCCTAGTCTCTGTCATATGATGTAATCATTCGATTCGAGTCCAATGTGAAAATCTAAATAGAAACTCTTTCTATTATTTCACTCTACCATGGCCATGGGCTTCTGGACTTGATTCTCATGATCATCATAGGGCTACTCCTCTACCACCGAGGTAGATAGATCCCATCTTGATGCAATCCAGTTCCTACAATGAACATGCTATAGCCAACATACACCTCAGGGTTCCATATGGCTAGGAGACCGAGTAATGGTGTAGTCAAACTATAACACCCTCAAGGTGAACTGTCGATGCATCTCAGGTCAAAGAACCAGACACACTACTGCAGCATCGAGTCAGTCATTGACGAGAAGGTAGACTTCCTAATGACTACTCGAGGTGGTCACGCTCAGTGCCCTCGTTCTCTAACGAGTACCTGTACTCTCGCTCCGGTGTCTCCACACCGTAGACTCAAGACTCATCTACTAAAGAGAAGCGATCGTACACCAACCTTCCGGATCAATCACCATCCTCGTGATGATCCTATGGTCGGGAGCTGTTTATGAGTTAATAATGATTATTCATGTCTTAAATTTTCAACTCTTGAAAATATGAATTATCATTACCATTAACTCAAAGGATGTATCACAGACACTAAATACATAGGTGTGATAGAAAATAACCCATTTCATTAATTATAGTCAAAATTACAATTTTGCCCCTAGAAGTGTATTACAAGTGTCAGCCAATTCTGGCTTCTAGGGCACATATATCTAACAGCCACCCCCTCTCCTCTTTCACACCTCCACCCCGTGGTCCTCTCTCTCTTCTCTATGCCCAAGAGTTGGAAAAAACTCCAGTAAGAAGATCCAACTCCATTGGCGCAAGGATCAAGCAAAGGACAACCCAGTTTGTGAGATGAACACGTGTCCTTCAGAAGCTCTTTTGAAGGATCTACTAAAGGACTCCAGATCTGATCTTTGAAGATCAAATCTAGTAGAAGAAGTCATCCAGAACTAGCTTGAGTGAACTTTGGTAGAGGCCGGGCACGTGCACAGCTAGATCTAGAGCCTCAGCAACATTCAGATCATCGTTAAGGTAATTATTTACCTTAAATAGGTAACAAATATTATTCCTAATTTATTTTAATTTTTATTTTAATATCAGATTATTAAGATCAAATCTAAGAACTCTTATATCTGATTAGATTAGTGTAAATTTTTTTTAAAAAAATTTACTATAGATCTTATCAGATCATATCGATCCTGCGATAGGAAACTAGTTTTTCCTACAACTAGTATCAGAGCTGTGTTTGCAGTTCTTCAGATCAAGTTATGATCTAATTTTTAATTTTCTCATGATCTGATATGTATGATTTTAGATGTCACATGAGATGTGATTAGACCTAAAATCAGTAAATTAAAATTAAAATTCATATATATGATATATGAGATGCATGTCTATACTAGGTTTGTAGAATTGATTTATGAAAAGTCTAGAATAAATTGCTTTTTGATATGATCAATTAGATTTTTATTTTTGGATTTATATTAGATATAATCAGATCTAAAATATGCATGATTAATTTTAGTTATGATACATGAGATGTATACAAAGTATGCATAGTTAGATCTTTAATTATATATGCGATCTATGTTATAGATTTGATAATTTTGTGGTGTAGATTGATATTTTTGATTAAGGCTTTTCCCTTAGCCATCTGGTCATAAGAGTAAGAAGGATTTAATGGCCCTCTCTTTTCATTCGATGGGATGCTCTTATGGCATGTAAGGGTGCTGTAAGTCTTCCTTAATCAAAAATCAAAATTTAATTTTCTGCAAAACTCTAGATCCTAAAATTCTAAAATTTTTATACATATTTTATTTATGAACCCTAAACTTAATTAAGAATTAAAATTATAAAATTAATTAGATCTAAAAATTATGAATTTTTAGATTTAAGATATTTTCATAAAACATGGGTTCAGGTGTTGGTAGATCAATTAGGTCTAGCGGTTGGTCAAATCGAATCAAGAGTTGGTTAGGTGGGATTAAGAATGCTTAGATTTGATCAGTCCAATAGGATTAAGTCTGGGTCAAGGTCTACTCACAGTCACATGTTGTCGATGAACTTAAGACCTAATTTATCTCCGCAGTTCGAGCCTAGATTATATAAACTAACCCGATCAGTTCTGATCAGACGAATCAGTGTCTAAGGTAAGTTTAGCAGATATGACTAATAGTCTTTAATTGAAAGCTACTCGATCTGAATGCATTTACGATGAGTTAATGGCATATTCTTTCTACTGATCTCACTTACCTGACTGATTGGGTCGATCTAGTTCTTGTTTGAGATGGTTAATGATTCAAGCTAACCCATGCCACTATGTTAGTCATATTGTTATGACTAAGTCAAGTCGTGTCTAAGAGACCTAAATCAAATCTTTCTAAGAAAATATTAAATCATAAATCTTCCACCATTATAGATGTACAGGTCCTTCCTAGGGTTGATTATTCTCGACTGATTATAGTAGTTCAATTGCATCAGGAAGATGCAACCATATCTATTAAACGTTGGATGCTATAGGTTGGAAGATGGATTGGGCTCAATATTCTAGATATGGTGAGGGATCCAATCAGAAATCTAATTCATGCAAATGATGGATTTGACTTAACTAAGAATTGGAGAAATATTTCGAGCACCGTGAGCTTCATGAATTAGAGACTAGATTTAGGTGCACCATGATTAGAGAATCATTGAACAAGAATTGTCCACTCATCAGTTAACCCATCATCAATAACTATTAGATGAGGTGGTGAGCCAGTCAGCAGAACTGCACTATCCACTAGAAATCTGATCGTGGAGATTTTCACATCTCTGCCAAGGAAGTATAGGAATTCAAAAAAATAGTGAGAGCTTAATTTATTTAAAAATAAAATTTTTAAATAAATTGATCAAGTCTAATTACAGAGTCTAACTAGAAATTTTGACTCTCTATAGGAAAATATCTACCTCAAATCCACTAGCCCAAATCCTAGACACCCATAGACTAACCGAACCTAATTATAAGGATTGGCTAAGAAACTTCAAAATTATTTTAGATTCAAAAAAGCTGACCTATGTATTGGACCATGACCTCTTATTTTACTAGCCCATCCGATCGTTGAACAGAGAGCATCTCTGAAAAAGTGGATGGATGATGATAATAAAGTAAGCTACTATATGTTGGGCTCAATGTCTGATGAGTTACAATGCCAACATGAGGACATCATAACTGCACGCCAAATATTGGCACACCCATAAAAGTTATTTGGTGAGCAAAGTCATGCAACTCGTTATCAAGTCTTGCGCAGACTTTTTAAGGCTCGGTTACATGATAATGATCAATAATCTAGAAGAGCTTGAGAAGCTCGATGTCATATTAGAAAAAAATTTATAAATTGATGTGATTCTATAGTTCTTGACTAATGCGTATGGGCAGTTTGTCATGAACTTTCTTATGCATAAACTATAATGTACCTTGGCTGAACTTATGAATATGCTGATTACTATTGAGCTTTCTATGAAAGATTCAAAGGACTCAGTTCTTGCTATGGAGTAGATTTTCTCTAAAAGAAAGTATTTTAGAAAGAAGAGGAAGTCTGCGAAGAAGCAAAAGGTAGAAGGTGGAAAGAAGAAGAAAGAAGAATCAAAGAAGAAGACCACTGACAAAGAAAAATATTTTTATTACAATACTGATGGCCATTGAAAGTGAAACTGTCCTTTATACCTGGTCAGCCTGAAGAACAAGAAGAAAGCAGGTCCTTTTGGAGGTATGCTCGTCATTGAAACTAACCTTATGATTTTTTCTGTATCTAATTGGATGCTTGACTTTGGTTCTAGTGCTCACTTGTGCACTTCCATGCAGGCTCTTGAGAAGAGCAGGAGGCTGAGGGATGGTGAGATGATCTTGCATGTCAGAAATGGAGCAAGAGTTGCTACTTTGGTCTTAGGAATCTACCCTCTTTGACCACCGTCAAGATTAGTTTTAGTACTTAGGGACTGTTATTTTGTATCTATGATAAGCAGAAATTTGATTTTTATTTTTTGTTTAGCACAAGAAGATTATGCAATTAGCTTCTTTAAAGACCACTATACTATTCTTTTTGAAAGAAATAAAATTATAAATAATTTTTTAATTAATGGTCTCTACCAGTTACATATTGATGTCTCTGTATTTAATGTCGAGCAAAACATGAATGCTATAGGATCTAAGTGACCTAGGAATAGTCTTAATGAAAGATTTTTATGGCACCTTAGTCTAGGTCATATATGAAGGGAAATCCTGATTTTTCGGTCCAGGTTCATTCAGATCTGATCAGATCAAGAGATATATTTCAAAAATTTTTCTCTTGATCTCAATCAGATCTTGATATATTTCAGATCTGATTCTTATTATTTTAATAAAATAAAATTAAAATATAAATTAAATCAAATTTAATTTACCTAATCTGGGTAATCCTATTACCCTGTTGATGATCCTGTTTGCAGCGGAAGGTTCTGGATCTTAGCCACGCAAGCGCCTGGCCTCTACCGGTATCCACTCGGATTGGATCTGGAGATCCTCTTCTTCTCTATCATGCCTCCAAAAATCAGATCTAGATCTGATCTGGAGGATCTTCAAAACTCTTTTGAAGATGAGCAGTCATCCTTTGCAGCAGCGCAGCCTTCTTGTTTTTGATCGCCTTTCTTTGATCTGAATCGCACCAACCAAGATCCAAAACTCCTTTTGGACGTGGAGAGCAAGGGGAGAAGAGACTATGGCATGGAGGAGGGGAGAGGCAGCCTTGGGGCATGGGGTTTCTCAATTGAATTGCATCTTAGAATCTGAGTTGGGCGCAGGGTCTTATTTATAGACTAAGCGTGATCCAACTCCTCTTCTTCCCAACCAATCACAACCCTTTGTGAAATCAGATCTAAATCTGATTGATGGGAATAGAGACCCCTGGATTCCTCCTTAGAGGGCGCCTAAGATCAGTCAAAGTTGGTTCTTAGAAGAACTCTAATTGGAATCCAAAAAGGAGATGGAGTCCTTGTCCAACAAGGACTCCTAGGCGCCTCCAACTTGGGCACACGCCTAGGGTGGCGTGCGCCCTTCTCCTTGCCAGGTTCTGGCAGGGGGACAGGCCCCCACCAGCTCTCCAATAGGTGCATGACATGTGGTCAAAAGTCAAAGTGTCAATGGTCAACGTTTGACCAGTCAAAGGTAGACTTTTGACCAAAGTCAAAGAACAAGAAATGGCAGGTGACCAAAAATGGCAGGTAGTGTCTTACAAATAAGACAACCTTTTCTGACTTGGACAACCTCCTGTCAGACCATATGAAGGCCTCTGATTGAGCACAAACTCCTTTGGCTCAGACAGGACAACTTATTTATGATAGCAAAAGAAGAACGTTAGGTTCAATCGAGTGCTAGCACGATTTCCTTGAACCTAATTGAATCTCATTCAGATCAATTGAACTAGATCAGTTCAATTGATGATCACCAGATTCAAACCCTTATTTGTGTGACCCAGTTAGGTTCAGTTCTGTATGGTAATGGGATATGTCATGATCTCTATCATCGACATCATCGAAACTCCTTTCGATGGATCAGAACTCTTCTGATTCGAACAGCTAGAATGATCGATCATCTAAATCATTCTAATTGCTCCCAAAATCCACCAGTGACACCTAGCAGTATATGGTGGCAACCCATCAGAGCTGAATGCGAACCTCTTGGTGCAGCTACCTGTGTGATTAAGTTCTTCTATCTTGAGCCCCGATCAGATTAGGGTTAAGGTGAACTCGTCAAACCCTAGTCTCTGTCATATGATGTAATCATTCGATTCGAGTCCAATGTGAAAATCTAAATAGAAACTCTTTCTATTATTTCACTCTACCATGGCCATGGATTTCTGGACTTGATTCTCATGATCATCATAGGGCTGCTCCTCTACCACCGAGGTAGATAGATTCCATCTTGATGCAATCCAGTTCCTACAATGAACATGTCATAGCCAACATACACCTCAGGGTTCCATATGGCTAGGAGATCGAGTAATGGTGTAGTCAAACTATAACACCCTCAAGGTGAACTGTCGATGCATCTCAGGTCAAAGAACCAGACACACTACTGCAGCATCGAGTCAGTCATTGACGAGAAGGTAGACTCCCTAATGACTACTCGAGGTGGTCACGCTCAGTGCCCTCATTCTCTAACGAGTACCTATACTCTCGCTCCGGTGTCTCCACACCGTAGACTCAAGACTCATCTACTAAAGAGAAGCGATTGTACACCAACCTTCGGATCAATCACCATCCTCGTGATGATCCTATGGTCAGGAGCAATTTATGAGTTAATAATGATTATTCATGTCTTAAATTTTCAACTCTTGAAAATATGAATTATCATTACCATTAACTCAAAGGATGTATCACAGACACTAAATACACATATGTGATAGAAAATAACCCATTTATTGATTTTAGTCAAAATTACAATTTTGCCCCTAGAAGTGTATTACAAGTGTCAGCCAATTCTGGCTTCTAGGGCACATATATCTAACAATCTCCCACTTGTCCTAAAGCCAATTGGCTACAAGTCTAAGTCCCATCTTCTCAAGGTGGGCTTCGATCTTCTGCTGGCCCAACGGCTTTGTAAGTGGGTCTGCCACATTATCTGCGGAGTTGACTCTCTTGACCTCGACATAACCTTTTCAAGGTAATCGTGGATGAGGTGATATCACCATTTGCTTGGAACTCTTCCAGCTGACAGCTCCACCATTGCACACAAACAGACTCCCAGATGTCGACTTTCGATCATCTATATCGGACATGAAGTCCGAGTCTGTGTATCCCTGGACCAGGAGTTCTCCGTTACCAAAGACCAGCATCATATCCTTAGTTCTTCTCAAGTACTTAAGGATACATTTCACAGAAGTCCAGTGTTCTTCACCTGGATTTGACTGATATCTGCTTGTGACACTCACAGCATGGGCTATATCAGGTCGTGTACATAGCATGGCATACATGAGGCTCCCTATTGCAGAAGCATAAGGGATCTTGCTCATGCGTTCTATTTCCTCAGGTGTGCTGGGGCACATCTTCTTGGAAAGATGAATACCATGTCTGAAGGGTATTAATCCCCTCTTAGAGTTTTCCATACTAAACCTCTTTAGTACTTTCTCTATGTACATCTTCTGTGAAAGTCCTAGCATCCTATTCGGTCTATCCCTATAGACCTTAATTCCTAGAATAAAGGATGCTTCACCTAGGTCTTTCATGGAGAATTCCTTGGACAACCACATCTTGACTGATGTCAACATGGGAATATCATTCCCAATAAGGAGGATGTCATCCACGTACAATACGAGGAAGACAACAGCGCTCCCACTGACCCTTTTGAAAACACATGGTTCCTCTTCATTTTTGATGAAACCAAACTTTTTGATCACATCATTGAAACGAGTGTTCCAGCTCCGAGATGCTTGCTTAAGTCCATATATGGACCTTTGCAGCTTGCAAACCTTGTGATCAGTATCACTGGATGTGAAACCTAGCGGCTGTTCCATATAGATATCTTCCTCAAGATATCCATTTAAGAATGCCGTTTTCACGTCCATTTGCCATATTTCATAATCGAAATAGGCTGCAACAGCAAGCAATGTGCGGATGGATTTTAGCATAGCCTACTGGGGAAAAGGTATCCTGATAGTCAATGCCTTCGCGTTGACTATAACCTTTTGCCACTAGTCTAGCCTTGAATGTCTCCACATTCCCATCTGCACCAATCTTTCTCTTGAAGATCCATTTACACCCAATAGGTACTATACCTTCTGGTGGATCTACCAAGGTCCAGACTTGGTTTGAGTGCATCGAGTCAATTTCTGACTGCATTGCCTCTAGCCATTTCTCGGAGTCGATATCTGATATCGCCTCGTTGTAGGTTTTGGGATCATCACCATGAGCACCATTACCTACGAGGAACATTTTCCTCTACATCCTCTGAAATAATACCTAAGTATCTTTCAGGGGGACGGGAAACTCTTTCCGATCTACGAGGTGGAGGAGGTAGTGTTCTTATTGGCTCAACCTGATTTGGTTCCAACTTGGTCCTTAGCTCGTTCTGCTTGTGAGACTTTCTCATCAAGCTTGATCTGCTTTCCAATGCCGCTATCTTGAATAAACTATTTTTCAAGAAAGATGGCATGTCGACTCACAATCACATTGTGGTCTTCTGGAATGTAGAAATAGTATCCTAATGACTCTTTAGGATATCCTATGAATCGAGCTCTAAAGGACCTAAACTCTAACTTGTCCGCTTGTTGTCTTTTGACATGAGCCGGACAACCCCAAATTCTGAGATGACTCAGACTTGGTTTCTTACCGTGCCATATCTCATACGGTGTGGTAGGAACGGTTTTAGAGGGAACCCTATTCAGTAGATAAGATTGAAGTTAACAATGAGTGTCCCCAAAGAAAATCAGGGAGGTCTGTGAAGCTCATCATGGATCGAACCATATCCAATAGAGTCCGATTTCTCCATTCTGAAACCCCGTTGAGTTGAGGTGTTCCTGGTGGAGTCCATTGAGAGACTATGCCATTTTTCCTTGAGATAGTCTAGGAATTCCCGGCTAAGGTATTCACCTCCTCGATCTGATCGAAGAACCTTAATGGGTTTTTCCTAGTTTATTTTTCTACTTCATGTCTGAATTCTTTGAACTTTTCAAAAGCTTCAGACTTGTGTCTCATAAGATACACATACCCATACCTAGACAGATCATCGGTAAAGGTAATGAAGTAGACAAAATTGCCTCTAGCCGGCACATCAAATGGGCCGCACACATCAGTATGTACTAGGGCAAGGAGATCTGTGGCCCTCTCCCCATGTCCAACAAAAGGGAGTTTAGTCATTTTGCCTTGAAGACAAGATTCACAAGTTGGATATGACTCGGAAGTCAATGGACTCAATAGCCCATTTTTCTCCAATTTGTTGATCCTATCTTCTGCTATATGACCTAATCTCAGGTGCCATAGATATCTGTCATTTGGACTATCCCTAGGTCGTTTGGCATTCACGTTTTGCTCGATAGTTAGAACAGGTACATCAATATGTAGCTGATAAAGACCATTAATAAGGAAACCATTTGCAATTTTATTTCTTTCATAAAGAATGTTACAATGGTCCTTAAAGAAGGTGATCACATAACCTTCTTGTGCTAAGCATGAAACAGAAATCAAATTCCTGCTAGCTGCAGGCACATAATAACAGTCTTTCAAAACTAAGTCTAAACCAGATGGTAATCGAAGAGGGTATGTTCCCACGGCTACTGCAGCAACTCTTGCTCCATTACCGATGCGTAGGATCATGTCTCCATCCCTCAGCCTCCTGCTATCCTCAAGACCCTGCATAGAAGTGCACAGATGAGCACTAGAACCAGAGTCAAGCACCCAACTGGATGCAGAAGAAACCGTAAGGTTAGACTCAATAACGAGCATACCTCCAGAAGGACCTTCCTTCTTGTTCTTCAGGGTGGCCAGGTAAGTAGGGCAGTTCCGCTTCCAATGGCCGTCGCTGTTGCAATGGAAACACTTTCCTTTGCCATCGGCCTTTTTCTTCGGCTCTGCCTTCTTCTTCTTTGATCCTTCCACCTTTTGCTTTTTCACAGACTTCTTTTTCTTTCCATAAGACTTTCTTTTGGAAGAAGTCCGTTCCATAGCAAGAACTGAGCCTTTAGAACCTTTCATAGAAAGCTCAGCGGTAACCAGCATATTCATTAATTCGGCCAAGGAATTTCTGAAGTTTATGCATGTGGTAATTCATGATGAATTGCCCATATGCATCAGTCAAGGATTGCAGAATAATATCGTTCTGCAGGTCCAAGTCTAACTTCACACCGAGCTTCTCAAGCTCTTCCATGTCCTTGATCATTGTCAGACAGTGATCTTGGACTGACTGCCCATCACGCATCTTAGCCTTAAAAAGTCATTTCGTGACTTGATATTTGGCTGCGCGACTCTGTTCACCAAACATCTCCTGCAGGTGAGCCAACATTTGGCGAGCAGTCCCGATATCTTCATGTTGGCGCTGGAGCTCATCAGACATCGAGCCCAACATGTAATATCTGGCCTTATTATCTTCGTCTATCCATTTTTCCAGAGATGCTCTCTGTTCAACAGATGGACGGGCTGGTAAGGTGGGAGGGTCCTGGTCCAAACATGGGTTAACTTCTCGGAACCCAAAATAATTTTGTAGTTCCTGAGCCAATCTTTATAATTGGGTCCAGTCAGTCTATGTGTGTCCAGGATACGTGCCAATGGGTTGGACGCAGACATTTTCCTGTAGAGAGTCAAAGATTCTAGTTAGATACTGTAATTTTGACTTGACCAATTTGTTTAGGAATTTTATTTTTAAACAAATTAGCTCCCACTATTTTCTCGGATCCCTACACTCCCTCTGTAGAGATGCAAAAATCTCCATGATTAATGATTTCTAGTGGGTGGTGCGGTCTCACCAACTGACTCATCACCTCACCTAACAGTTATTGGTGATGGGTTAGCCAATGAGTGAACAACTCTTGTTCAATGATTCTCTAATCATGGTGCACCCAAACTTGGTCTCTAATTCATGAATCTCACCGTATCCGGAATATTGATCCACTCCTTAGTTAAGTCAGACCCACCATTTGCATAGACTGGGTTCCTAATTGAGTCTCTCACCGTATCCAAAATATTGAGCCCAACTCATCCTCCAGCCCATAGCATCCAATGCCTAATAGACATGGTTGCATCTTCCCGGTGCAACTGAGCCACTGTATCCAGTCGAGAACAATCAACCCCGGGAAGGGCCCGCACATCTACAATGGTGGAAGACCTCAGACTTAATCTTTTCTTAGGGAGAATTGATTCAGGTCTCATTAAACTAGACTTGGCTTAGTCATAACAATTATGACTAACCTAGTGGCATGGGTTAGCTCGGATTATTGACCACCTCAGATCAGAACTGTGTCAACAGATATGGCCAGGTAAGTGAGACCGGTGGAAGGAATATGCCATTAACTCGTACAAGAATGCATTCAGGTCGAGTAGCTTCCAATTAAAAACCAGTCGGTCGTCTGTGCCAAACTTACCTTAGACACCAAATTGTTGAGTCAGAACCAATTGGGTTAGCCTACAATCCAGACTCTAACCTCTGAGCCTAATTAGGTCTTGCTTGATCGTGACTCGATCTTGACCCAGACTTAATCCTATTAGGCTGGTCAATTTAAGCATTGTTGATCCCATCTAACCAACTCTTGATTCGGTTTGATCAACCGCTTAGACCTAATTGAGCTACCCAAGCCCGAACCCAGTATTATGAATATGTCTTAGATCTGAAATTCTCAATTTTAGACCTAATTAATATTCCATAAACTTAATTCTTAATTAAGTAGGGTTCATAAACAAAATATGCACAATAAATCCTAGGGTTTCAGGATCTAGGGTTTTGCAGAAAGTAAGTTTTGGGTTTCTGATTAAGGACGAACACGCAGCACCCCTACACATCATAAGAACACCCCATCGAATGGAAGAGAGGGCCTTTAAACCCTTCTTCGTTCTTATGACCGGACGGCCAAGAGGAACGCCTTAATCAGGAACATTCAATACTACAAAACAGTTATCAGATCTATATCATATATCTCATATATAAAGTAGATCTAATCATGGCATATTTTGCATACATCTCATGTATCAAATCATGCATATTTTTAGATCTAAATTATCTCATAATAATCTAAAAAATTAGATTTAAATTGATCTAATCAAAATAAATTCTAATCTAGACAATTATGTAGAACTATTCTACAACTAGTCTAGACATGCATCAATCATATCTCATATGATATTCAAAAATTAAATAATTTTTATTTGCTATTTTTTAGATGTTATTATAATACTTATAATATCAAAAAATAGTAAATAAAAAGATCTAAAATATGATTTAATCAGATTAAATCAAAAACATGCAAGAATATTCTATAGAACTATTCTATTCTAGAACTAGTCATGCATATCTTCTAATCTTAGATCCAAATTATTTAATTTTAATTTTTTTCTGATTTCAGATCTGATCACATCTCATGTGACATCTAAAATCAATTATTTTCTAATTAAAATAAATTTAAAATTAGATCTAAATAATTTAGAACCATGGCTCTGATACCAGTTGAAGGAAAATCCTGATTTTTCGGTTCAGGTTCGTTCAGATCTGATCAGATCAAGAGATATATTTCAAAAATTTTTCTCTTGATCCTAATTAGATCTTGATATATTTCAGATCTGATTCTTATTATTTTAAAAAAATAAAATTAAAAGATAAATTAAATCAAATTTAATTTACTGATCTGGGTAATCCTATTACCCTGTTGATGATCCTGTTTTCAGTGGAAGGTTCTGGATCTTAGCCACACAAGCGCCTGGCCTCTATCGGTATCCACTCGGATTGGATTTGGAGATCCTCTTCTTCTCTATCACGCCTCCAAAAATTAGATCTAGATCAATTGAACTAATTAAATCTCATTCAGATTAATTGAACTAGATGAGTTCAATTGATGATCACCAAATTCAAACCCTTATTTGTGTGACCCAGTTAGGTTCAGTTCTGTATGGTAATGGGATATGTCATGATCTCTATCATCGACATCATCGAAACTCCTTTCGATGGATCAGAACTCTTCTGATTCGAACAGCTAGAATGATCGATCATCTAAATCATTCTAATTGCTCCCAAAATCCACCAGTGACACCTAGCAGTATATGGTGGCAACCCATCAGAGCTGAATGCGAACCTCTTGGTGCAGCTACCTGTGTGATTCAGTTCTTCTATCTTGAGCCCCGATCAGATTAGGGTTAAGGTGAACTCGTCAAACCCTAGTCTCTGTCATATGATGTAATCATTCGATTCGAGTCCAATGTGAAAATCTAAATAGAAACTCTTTCTATTATTTCACTCTACCATGGCCATGGATTTCTAGACTTGATTCTCATGATCATCATAGGGCTACTCCTCTACCACCGAGGTAGATAGATTCCATCTTGACGCAATCCAGTTCCTACAATGAACATGTCATAGCCAACATACACCTCAGGGTTCCATATGGCTAGGAGACCGAGTAATGGTGTAGTCAAACTATAACACCCTCAAGGTGAACTGTCGATGCATCTCAGGTCAAAGAACCAGACACACTACTGCAGCATCGAGTCAGTCATTGACGAGAAGGTAGACTCCCTAATGACTACTCGAGGTGGTCACGCTCAGTGCCCTCGTTCTCTAACGAGTACCTGTACTCTCACTCCAGTGTCTCCACACCGTAGACTCAAGACTCATCTACTAAAGAGAAGCGATTGTACACCAACCTTCCGGATCAATCACCATCCTCGTGATGATCCTATGGTCAGGAGCAATTTATGAGTTAGTAATGATTATTCATGTCTTAAATTTTCAACTCTTGAAAATATGAATTATCATTACCATTAACTCAAAGGATGTATCACAGACACTAAATACACATATGTGATAGAAAATAACCCATTTATTGATTTTAGTCAAAATTATAATTTTGCCCTAGAAGTGTATTACAAATGTCAGCCAATTCTGGCTTCTAGGGCACATATATCTAACAATATAGTGAAAGACAAGATTAACAAAATGGAGAAATCCAGACTAATGGGTTCGTTGACTTCTGAGTCATATCCGATTTATGAATCATGCCTTCAAGACAAAATGATCGAGCTCTCTTTTGTAGGACATGGTGAAAGGGCCACAGACCTACTTGTCCTGGTACATACAGATGCATGCGGTCCATTTGATGTGCTGGCTAGAGGTAATTATGTCTACTTTATTATCTTTACCAATGATTTATCTTGGTACAGGTATGTATACTTGATGCGATACAAGTTTGAAGCTTTTGAAAAATTTAAGAAATTCAAACATGAAGTAGAAAAGCAAACCAAAAAGCCCATTAAGATTCTTCGATTAGATCGAGAAGGTGAATATCTTAGTCAAAAAATTTTAGACTATCTCAAGGATAATAACATAGTCTTGCAATGGACTCCATCTAAAATACCTCAACTCAACGAGATTTTAGAATGAAGAAATCGGACCCTATTAGATATGGTCGATCAATGATGAGCTTCATAGATCTTCCTGAATTTCTTTGTGGACATAGTTTAATGATAGCTATATACCTACTGAATACGGTTCCATCTAAAATCGCTCCTACCATACCATATGAGTTATGGCATGGTAAGAGGCAAGTCTGAGTTATCTCAAAATTTGGAATTATCTGGCTCATGTCAAGACACAGCAGGCAAATAAATTAGAGTCTAGGTCCCTTAGAGCTTGATTTATAAGATATCCTAAAGAGTCATTAGGATATTATTTCTATCTTCTGGAAGATCATAATGTGATTATGAGTTGACATGCTATTTTTTTTAAAAATAGTTTATTCAAGATGGTGGCATCAAAAGTTAGATTAGGCTCAAAGACAAGATCTTCGAAGAACAACGAGCTAAGGAACCGTGGAATCTAGTTAGACTGAGCTGATCCAAACACAACCTCCTCCACCTAGTAGATCAAATAGGATTTTTCATATTTCTGAGAGGTACTTAGGTACTATTCAAGAGGATGTAGAGAAAATATTCCATATGAAAAATGACGTTCATGGTCATGATCTTAAAATTTATGATGAGGCAATATCTAATATCGACTCCAAGAAATGGTTAAAGGTAATGAAGTCAGAAATTGACTCAATGCGCTCGAATTAAGTCTGAATCTTGATAGATTCACCTAAAGGTATCATACCTATTGGGTGTAAATGGATCTTCAAGAGAAAGATAGGTGTAGATGTAAATGTGGAGACATTTAAGGCTAGGCTAGTAGAGAAGGGGTATAATCAATGCAAAGGCATTGACTATCAGGATATCTTTTTGCCAGTAGCCATGCAAAAATTCATCCGTACATTACTTGTTGTTGCAGCATATTTTGATTATAAAATATGACAAATGGACATGAAAATGATATTCTTAAATAAATATCTTGAGAAAAATATCTATCTGCAATAGTCTCTTGATTTCATATCTAGTGATAGTGATCACAAGGTCTACAAGCTACAAAGGTCTATATATGGATCTAAACAAGCATCTCAGAGCTGAAATGCTCGTTTTAATGATGTGATCAAATCATTTTATTTTATCAAAAATGAGGAGACCTATGTTTTCAATAAGGTCAGTAAGAGCACTGTTGTCTTTTTTTATTGTACGTGGATAACATCCTCCTAACTGAGAATGATATTTCCATATTGACCATGGTCAAAATATGGTTGTTAAAAGAGTTTTCTATGAAAGACCTAATAGAAGCATCCTTCACATTAGAAATTAAGGTCTATAGGGATAGACCAAATGGGATGTTGGGTCTATCACAGAAGATGTAGATAGAGGAGGTGTTGAAGAGATTCAGCATGAAAAATTGGAAGAGGAGACTAGTATCCTTTAGACATGGCATTCATCTCTCCAAGAAAATGTGTCCCAACACACCTAAGGAGACGGACCATATGAGCAATATCTCTTTTGCTTCGACAATAGAAAGTCTCATGTATGCCATGCTATGTATAAGATCTAATATCGCACATATCGTGAGTGTCACAAGCAGGTATCAATCGAATCTAGGCAAAGAGCACTGGACTTTTGTTTAGTGTATCCTTAAGTACTTGAGAAGAACTAAGAATATGTTTCTGATCTTTGACAATGAAGAACTCTAGGTCTATGGGTATACAAACTCAGACTTTATGTCTGACATAGATGATCGAAAGTCAACATTTGTTAGTCTGTTTATATGTAATGGTGGTGTTGTAAGCTGGAAGAGTTCCAAGAAGACTATGATAGTAGATTTTACTATGGAAGTAGAATATATCACCACATCGAAAGCTACGAAGGAGGCATTCTAGCTCAAGAAGTTCACCGCAGAGCTCGAAGTGATGCCATCAGATGTCGTCCCTCTGTATTGCAACAACAATGATGCCATAGCCCTAGCTAAGAAGTTGAGGTCTTATCAAAAATCCAAGCACATCAAATAGCGATATCATCTCATCCATGATTACCTCGAGAAGAGATATGTTGAGGTCAAGAGAGTTGATACCATAGACAATGCGACTGATCCACTGACGAAGCCATTGAGCCAGCAAAAAATCAAAGCCCACCTTGAGAAAATAAAACTTAGATTTGTAATCAATTGGCTTTAGATCGAGTGGAAGTTTGTTAGATGAATGCCCTAGAAGCCAAATTGGTTGACACTTTTAATACACATTCTAAGGGAATTTTTATAATTTTGATTTAAAATTAATAAAGGATTATTTTTTTCTATCACATTATGCATAAAGTGTATGTGATACATTCTTTGAGTTAATAGGTATAATAATGCATATTTTCAAGAGTTGAAAATTTAAAACATATATTTTCATAATTAACTCATAAATTGCTCCTAATCATAGAATCATCACGAGGATGGTGATCGATCCGAAAGATTGGTATATGATTATTTTCTTAGAATAGATGAGTCTTGAGTCTACAGTATGGAGATACCAGAGCAAAAGTATAGGTACTCATTGAGGATAAGGACACTGAGCGTGACCACCTCGAGCAATCATAAGAGAGTCTACCTTCTCATCGATAACTAGCTTGTTGCTACAGTTATGTGTTTGATTCTTTGACCTGAGGTGCATCAGCAATTCACCTTGAGTGTGTTATAGTTTGACTACACCATAACTCGATCTTCTAACCATTTGGAACTCTAAGGTGCATATTGGCTATAGCATGTTCATTGTAGGAACTAGATTGCACCAAGATAGAATCTATCAACCTCAGTAAAGGAGGAGAAGTCCTATAATGATCATGAGATCAAGTCCGTAAGCCCATGGCCATGGCAATGTGATATAATAGAAAATAGATTTTTATTAGGATTTTACATTGGACTCGAATCGAATGATTCGATCATATGATGGGGTGTTGGGTTGGACGAGTTCACCTTAATCCTAATCTTATCAGAGCTCATGATAAAAGAATCCAATCACACAAATTACTGCATCGAGAGGTTTATATTCGATCCTGATGGGATGCCATCATATACTGCTAGAGGTCACTGATAGATTTTGGACCAATTAGAATGATCTTGATGATCGATCATTCTAATTGGATGAATTAAAAGAGTTCTGGTCCATCGAAAGGTGTTTCGATAACATCGATGATGAAGATCATGACATGTCCCATTATCATACAGAGCTAAACTTAACTAGATCACACAAATAAGAGTTTAGGTCTGGATGTCATCAATTAGGCTAATCCAATTCGACTGATTTGGATTAGATCCAATCAGGTTCAAAAAAATCATGCTAGCACATGATTGAGCCTGACTTTCTCCTTCTATAGTCTTTTTGGCTCATCTCGATCGAGTCAAATTAGATTTGGCTCATCTGAGAGCCTTGTATGGATTTGTCCAGGTCTGACTAGAGCTTATCTTGATCATAACATGCTTGTCTTGGTCAAAATAAGGCTTGTCCTAATGAGATCAGGAATTGTCCTAAAATTAAAATTTGTACAAGACTTTTCCATATGTGACCTAGTGACAAATTTTCCAACAACTTCTACTTATCCTAAAGCCATTCGGTATAGTATCTTATATCCATCTTCGATTTATGATTATCGAACTCCTTTACCGTAAGGGCTTTAGTGAATGGGTTGGTCAGATTTCTCTTTTCATCGATCTTCTAAAGGTTGACATCACCTCGGTCCATGATCTTTCAAACAAGATGAAAATAGTGTAGAATATGCTTCATTCAGCTTATCTTGATCATAACATGCTTGTCTTGGTCAAAATAAGGCTTGTCCTAATGAGATCAGGAATTGTCCTAAAATTAAAATTTGTACAAGACTTTTCCATATGTGACCTAGTGACAAATTTTCCAACAACTTCTACTTATCCTAAAGCCATTCGGTATAGTATCTTATATCCATCTTCGATTTATGATTATCGAACTCCTTTACCGTAAGGGCTTTAGTGAATGGGTTGGTCAGATTTCTCTTTTCATCGATCTTCTAAAGGTTGACATCACCTCGGTCCATGATCTTTCAAACAAGATGAAAATAGTGTAGAATATGCTTCATTCACTCATATGCTTTTGGTTCTTTTGCTTAAGTAATAGATCCAATATTATTGCAGTAGAGCAGGACTGGTCCATCAAGGAAGGGTGCCACTCCAAGTTCGGTGCTGAATTTTCTCAGCCACACAACCTTCTTTGTAGCATCGAATGTCATGATATATTCCACCTCATAAATTGAGTCAGCCACAGTATACTGCTTGAAACTTTTATAGCAAATAATTTCACCGTTAAGGATAAACATAAAATCCGACATACTTTTGCTATCATTGTGGTTAGATTAAAAACTAGAGGATGTAAATTTCATAAGTTTTAATTTTGACTCACCAAAAACTAACCACTGGTCCTTAGTATTTCTCAAATACTTAAGGATGGTCTTTACAACCTTCCAGCGGTTCTTTCCAAGATTAGATTGGTATCTAATCACTATTCCTAGTGAGTATACCATATCTGATTTTGTACATATCATGGCATATATGATAGATCTCACTATCAAAGCTTATGAGATTCTAGTCATATGCTCTCTCTCTTCAAGAATTGTTGAACAATCCTTCTTAGAGAGAAAAATTTCATGGCCTATCGGTAGAAAGCTTTTCTTGAAATTCTCCATGCTAAACTACTTCAGCATACTATTTATGTACGTTGACTGGCATAACCCAAGCATCCTCTTAGATCTATCCTTATAGATCTTCATTCCTAAAACGTAGGATGCTTCTCCCAAATTCTTCATGAAGAACTGAGATGATAGTCAAATCTTTATTTTCTGTAATGCAGGAACGTCATTTTCGATTAAAAGAATATCATCCATGTACAATACAAAGAATACCACTACTGAATCATTTGTCCACTTGTATATATAGATCTTTTCTCCATTCTTAACAAAGCCATATGTTTTGATCATCTTATCAAAATGCATATTCCAACTTCAAGATACCTGCTTAAATCCATAAATAGATCTCTGAAGCTTGCACAACTTAGACTCATCTATGAATGTGAACACTTCAGATGGGCTAACTAATATCCATACATCGTTAATCTTCATGAAATCTATTTTAGGTTTCCTAATTTTAAGCCATTTCTCAGAATCGGATTTTTGCATTGCATCCATATAAGTGATCGGATCCTCATTGTTCTCATCGAATTCAATAGGATTACCATCTAGGATCAAGAAATCATAGTATCTATCCAGCTAACATGGTACTCTATAAGATCACCTTAAGGATCACTATAAGAAAACTAATTTTTTGTGATGCAATTATTTACGATGAAAAAATTTTTATTGCAAATGAAGTTATTTATGATGAAAAAAATTTCATCATAAATAATATTTATTTATGATAAAAAATAATTTTCATCATAAATAATTTTTTAATTATGATGAAAATTAGAATTACATCATAAATAATCATTATTTATGATGAAAATTTTTTATCATAAAATATCTTTCTTGAATAAATTATTTAAAAACATTAAAAATTAGATTATTTATGATGAAAATTTTATATCATAAATAATAAATTATTTTTAATAAAATTCTAACTTTTATCATAAATATTAATTATTTATGATGAAAACTTTTCATCATAAATAATATTTGATAAATAAATCATTTAAAAAATTAAGAGGCAACATTATTTATGGTGAAAATTTTTCATCATAAATATTATTTGTGACTAAATTATTTATGATGGAAAATTCTATCATAAATAATCTATTATTTATTTTCAAAATAGAAAAGATGGACTATTTTAAAAAAAAGCATAAAAATGCATCGTGCTTGGCCAATGTGATGGGGTTGAGGGGTGCAAATGCATCCATTGTTAGCTAGCTCATGAGCAAATTAATATCTTTTTAAATATTTTTTAAAAATTAGAATCTTTAAAAAAATTATTATTCTCTGAATATTACATAATTTTAAATTTTAAAGCTTATTTTTGTCATTCATTATTTAAATAATTATCGTGTGAGTATCGTCATAAAAGATCACCTCAATCTGGTTGCTCTAGCTATGAAGATCAATAAAATTTGATTTCGACGGTTACAAAAGACTGTATAAAATCTATGATGGGATGCCTTCTTCCTTGGGCTTGAGGAAGATGCCCTCCTCTAAGACTTCTTCAAGAGTCCTAGGGCGGCAACTCTAGAGAGAAGAAAAGAAGAGAGTTGAGGGAGAAAAGGTATATATTCCACACCATAATAAAATCCTAATACAACCTATGTATTTATATATAGCCATAAGGTCCAACCAAAAAACTTTTCGACTAATCCAATACATGAAAGCACTCACTGAACCCATGTATATCCATGTCTTCCATGCTCTCATCCTCTGAATCTAGATCCGACCCATACATGAATTAGCCCCCTTAAGATCTCTAAAATCAGGCCTTAAGATCCCTAGGATCATCCTAGATCCTAGCCCAAAATAGATCTTTGTATAACTCTATCCGCGTACTGAGCTGACTCAGTCTCAACACTGAGCCAACTAAGTTCTACTGGGTCGACTCAATTTAAAACTGAGCCGGCTCAGTTATGTGATGTGCCAACAGTCTCAAACATATAGCTCTTTATTTTGTCTGTGCACTGAGACTTAGTCGACGTAGTTTTGGACTGAGTCAGCTAATCTGTAGAAAATCTTCTTTCTGTAGTCTTGATTCTTCGACTTTGATTTCTTGCTTCACCTTATGTTTCAGATCTTTGAAGCACCGACCAAGCCCCTGAAATCTTTAGAGCCAATCCCCTGACTCCTTCCATGGCCTTGCAAGGCTTAGGAGCACCACAAATCCTCACATCATCCATGTTAAGTACATTTTACCAAAGCATAAGTATAATTGCTTAAGGACTTTAAGAATGTGTATCAAAAGACATGTAGTTTTAAATAGTTTATATGCATGTGATTTTCTTTTTATAATCATCATTATAGAAATTATCAAACTATTAGCAAAGATCATTTATCTAAAAAAATCATCTTATAATCAAATGCCATTTGGCCTTTTAATCACTTATTTTTCATTTAACGATTCAAATCATCCCGTGCTAGGTTAACTATGATAACTATATCCGATTAAAGTAAAATTTTGATAGTATACTATAAAAATCATAGAGATTATCATTGTAAGTTTTTGAATTCATCAGTGATTTTTATCTATCAGATCATCATGCGATCGTTCAGACTATCGAATCAAATTTTATTAATCTACATAGCTGAGCAACCAAATCGAGGCATCTTTTGTAATGATACTCACACGATAATTACTTAAATAATGAATGATAAAGATGAACTTTAAAATTCAAAATTATGTAATATTCAAAAAATAATATTTTTTTAAAAAAAATATTATTTTTAAAAAAATTAAAATAAAATATTAATTTGCTCGTGGGCTAACTAATAGTGGATGCACTCGCAACCCTCAACTTGGTCGCATCGACCATGCACAATGCATTTTTATCTTTTTTTTAAAAAATAGTCCAACTTTTTTATGCTCTAAATAAAAATTTGATTATTTGCAATGAAAACTTTTCATCATAAATAATTGATTACTTATGATGCAAATTGACTTTCCATCATAAATAATCAATTATCTATGATAAAAATTTTTCATCATAAATAATCTAATTTTTTTTTAATTTTTTTAAATTATTTATTTATGAAAGATTATTTATGATAAAAATTTTTCATCATAAATAATTAATTATTTATAATAGAAAGTTAATTTGCATTGTAAATAATTGATTATTTATGATAAAATTTTTTTATCATAAATAATTTAGCTTTTTTAATCTTATTAAATTATTTATTTATAAAAGATTATTTATGATAAAAATATTCTATCATAAATAATCAATTATTTATAATGCAAATTAAGTTTCCATCGTAGCTAATCGATTATTTGTGATGATAATTTTTCATCACAAATAATCCATCACTTTAAATTTTTTAAATAAATTTCTTATACCAGATTATTTATGATAAAAAAAATTTATCATAAATAATCAATTATTTATGATGAAAAGTTAATTTATGTCATAAATAATTAATTATTTATGATGAATAATTTTTATTGCAAATAATCCCTCTCTTTTAATTTTATAAATAATTTATTTATCTAAATACTATTAGTGATGAAAATATTTCATTGCAAATAATATATCAATTATTTTAATTTTTTTAAGAGAAAAAAATTTAGCTAGAAAATAATTTGCGGGAATTGTTAGCGATGAAAAATCTATTTTCATTGTTAATAATCCTTTTAGCGATGAATATTATGTCACTAAATTCATTTAAATATCCCTCCTCACTACGTGCCCTCTTTCCCTTGAAACCCACTAGGCTGAAACCCTCTCCTCTCCTCTCTCTCCCCCTCCTCCTACGATTCCACTGGCCAGCAACCACATCTCCCGCTGTCGCCATCATTGCCATTACCATCATCGTTGTCACTGCCACTACTATGCTTGAACCAATCGAAGGTAAGTTCCATAGTTGGCTGGTTAAATTATTTTTTATTCTTTAATTCAATCATCAGAGGGGCGCGCGAGTATTGCTGTGTGGCAGCCAATGGCGGGCGGAGGGCATGGGGGTTAGGTGCCAGTAGGTTGTGCATGCAGTGTTGATGGGGGTCGCTGGTGGTGGAAGGCAGAGGGGAGCCGCAGGAGGTGAGGTGCCACGGGGGGTGGGGCACCAATGGGCAGTGTTGACCAATTGGGTCGGAGGCCATGGGTGCTGGGGCACCGGAGGGTACCGCAAGGGGTGGGGGCGAAGGGGTCATAGGGGGTGAGGGGTCGCAGGGGTGGGGCATGGAGAGGCGGTGGTGATAGGTCAGGTGGGTGGCTGGGGTGGTGGGCTAGGATGGGTGGGGGGTGAAGGGGTTACAAGGGGTGGGGCATGGAGGGGCGGTGGTGACATATCGGGGTGGGGGGCCATGGGTGGTGGGGCCCCGAAGGGGCATGGTAGGGGGTGGTGGGCTGCGATGGGTAGGGGGGGCGAAGGGGCCGCAGGAGGTGGGGTGCCATGGGGGATGGGGCATGGAGGGACGATGGTGACAGGTCAGGTGGGGGGCCGTGGGTGGTGGGGCACCATAGGGGTGGTGGGCCATAATGGGTAGGGGATGAAGGGGCCGTAGGTGGGGGGGGTCGTGGGGGGTGGGCATGAAGGGGCGGCGGTGACTTGTCGGGTGGTGGGGCCCGAAGGGGTGCCGTAGGGGGTGGTGGGCCATGACGGATGGGGAGCGAAGGGGCCATAGGGGGTTGGGCTCCTCCTTAATCAATTTTTAAAATTTAATAATTAATAATAATAATAATAATAGTAATAATAATAGTTATAATCATAATAATAACAACAACAATAATAACAATAATAATAATAGTAATAATAATAATAATAATAATAATAGTAATAGTAATAGTAATAGTAATAATAATAATAGTAATAATAATAATAGTAGTAGTAGTAATAATAATAGTAACAATAATAATAGAAATAGTAGTAATAGTATTAATAATAGTAATAGTAGTAGTAATAATAATGATGATAATAATAGTAATAATAATTTGATTGATAAATAAAATTTAAAATAGATTGATAAAATATTTAAAAATATAAGTTATTTTTTATAATAAAAATAGTTAGGTTTTTAATTATATTTTTATGCTTTTACTTATTATAATTTAATCTTTTTATTTGTTTAGTTCCTATATTTTATTGTGATTATGATTTAATATTTTAATTTGCATTAATCGAAGGTTTTAATTTTTAATGCATATGAACTATCCGATCTGAGATCTGGATCAAGATCCAATCAGAGATTTAGGTTGGGATCCTATCTGGAATTGGATCATGTTTAGGTTGGGATGTGGTTCGAGATTGGGTCTGAGATCATGTTTAGGATCCGATTTGAGATTTGAATCATGATCCGAGTTGGATCTCAATCGGATCCCAGGTTTGGATCCAGTCTGGGATCCAATCCGGAATCACATCCATGATCTAGTTTGGGATTCGGATCATGATCTAGGTTGGATCTCAATCAGGATCCAGATCAGGATCCGGATCGGGATTCAGTCTGGGATCCGATCTGGGATCTTATCCGAGATCTGGTCTGAGATCATGTTCGTGATCTAGTTCAAAATTTGGATCATGATCTGGATCAAATCTCGATCAAGATCCAAATCGGGATTCAGTCCAAAATTCGGTCTGGGATCTAGTTTGGTAATGATTTAATGCATACATTGATGTAACCTTAGACTTCTATTCAAGAGTCGATCCCAACATCTCCAAAATAGACTCTATGAGTGACTCTTGGATGCCCTGATTTGGACAGCTCAAAAATGCATCAATATTTTATTATTGTCATATTGTTCTTTATTCTATTATAGAAAATTCTATCATAGTTATCTCATTTGTTCTTTAGGTACATATTAAATATAGTTAAAATATGATCCATTTATATCGTGTACTTGAAGAATTCAGTATAGGAAAATTCGGTCTGCCAGATCTTTTTGGTATGGATTTAATGCATACATTGATGTAACCTTAGACTTCTATTCAAGAGTCGATCCCAACATCTCCAAAATAGACTCTATGAGTGACTCTTGGATGCCCTGATTTGGACAGCTCAAAAATGCATCAATATTTTATTATTGTCATATTGTTCTTTATTCTATTATAGAAAATTCTATCATAGTTATCTCATTTGTTCTTTAGGTACATATTAAATATAGTTAAAATATGATCCATTTATATCGTGTACTTGAAGAACTATAGGAAGATGCTGCCAGATTTTTTATGGATATGGAACAAAGAATAAAGCTATGGCAATAATAAAAATAATGCATTTTTGAAAGGGATAGGATCACACCTATTAAGGAGTTGGTGGAGCTAAGATTCATGAAGCATTATTATTTGTTGTCTGATGGATATCGATAAAAGTTGGATGAATGCTAGAAAAATTTTCTTGCTTGAATATCAAAAAAGTGTTCAAGATTTTATTGAATTTGCATGGTGTAAGGCTGATAGTGCCAGTCAGATAAAGTATCAATGCAAAAGATGTGTCAATATGATTTATCATCATATATCACTTGTTGAGAAGCATGTGCTATGTTTTGGTATGGACAAAAAATATACTCACTGGATATGGTATAGGGAGGGTGATCGGAATGAAGTTGTGTATGATGATGATAATATCAAAGATGATATTGATGCTGCTGAGCCTGTCGAACATGGTGGTATAGGTTCATTATTGGATGATTTACATCAGGGTGTTAGGTCAAATGTACCCATGAGTACTAGTGCATCTCAAGGCAGTTCTGATCATGAATATAATATTAATGAGATAGAAGGGATTTCTGAACAGTTTGTAAAGCTTGTTTGGAAGGCAAGAGAGCCATTCCATCTAAATTGTGTGAAGTTTTCTAAGTTAGAGTTTTTGATCAAATTGCTTCTTATTAAAACTATAAACCGATGGAGTTAGAAGTCATTTGATCAAAATTTGGCATTGATTAAAATAACTCTTCTCGATGGATCAACACTTCCAAAATCATATACTAAAGCAAAAACATAAATACGAGAACTGGGACTTGGCTATATTCCTATACATGCCTGCGAAAATGATTATATAGTATTTTACAAGGAGAACGAACAAGCAAGTGAATGTTCGCAATGCGGTGAGCCTAGGTACAATATTGATAATAGGAAAGGAAAGAAAATACCTCATAAGGTTTTGAGATATTTTCCATTGATTCCTAGACTTCAAAGGTTATATATGTCCATAAAGATAGCAGAAAAAATAAGATGGCATCATGAACAGTGGGTTTCGAAGGAGAACATACTTAGCCACCCGGCTAACTTTATAGTATGGAAAGACTTCGATGCAAAACATCCTCTATTTATGAGTGACCTGCAAAATATTCGGCTTGATCTAACAATAGATGGATTTAATCTCTTTGGTAATTTGAGTATTTCCTACAGCATGTGGCCTATGATGCTAGTTTTGTATAATGTGTCATCTTGAAAATGCATAAAAGTGCCATTTATTTTAATGTCACTATTGATTTCGGATTCGAAAGCACAAGATAATGAAATTGATGTATATCGATGATCCTTAATCGATGATCTAAAGGAGCTATAGGAAAATAGAGTACAGACATATGATTTTGTCAATTGAAGAAATTTTAAGTTGCATGTATCGATTTTATAGACCATAAATGATTTTCCTGCATATGGAAACTTATCTAGATGGAGTACCAAAGGATATCTATCATGTCCAATATGCAACAGTGATACATCCTCTGTACATTTAAAGCATGGAAAGAAAATCTACTTCATAGGTCATCGATGGTTTCTACCTTCTACTCACTCTTGGAGGATCCATTATAATAAATATTTTGATGGTAAGTTCAACCAACATCCCCTACCTAAGGAGTTAAGTGGAGCGAAAGTTTTAGAACAACTTGAAGCCATTGGAAATGTGAAATTTGGAAAAACATTGGGTACTTGCAAGCGGAAGTGTACTGAAGCTAAGCTAAATTGGATAAAGCGAAGCCAATTTTTCGAACTACCATACTGAAAGCAGCTACTACTTCATCAAAACCTAGATGCAATGCACATTGAAAAGAATATTTGTAATAATGACATCAATACAGTGTTGAACATCATAAGAAAAACAAAAAATAATTCAAAAGATTGCCTTGATTTGCAAGAAATGGAATCCGATTGGAGTTGCATTTAGTCGGTCGAGGTGATAATTTTTTATGCCACTTACATGTTATTCACTATTTGGCGAGGAGAAGAAGACACAACTATGAAATAGGACCATGACAATGCATACTACTGCAGTGGTTTCAAAAATCGCTACCATAGAGTCTATGACAGTGGTTATTATAAATCGATGCTATAGACTAAACCTATGGCAGCAGTTATATTAAATCACTATAATAGATCAGACCTAGGACAGTGGTTCTATATAACCGCTACCATAAGTTGACCTATTGCAACAGTTATGTTTAACCGCCACCATAGGTCCAGTCTATAGCAGTGGTTTACAATAACTGCTGCCATAAGTCCAACTTATGATGGCAGTTAAATATAAATGCTGCAATAGATCAACCTATGGCAGCAGTTATATAGAACCGCTGTCATAGGTCCGACCTATTGCAGTGGTTTAGCAGAACTGCTACTATATCTTTTTTTATTTTTTTTCTAAATATTATATAATTCTAAAATTTAATGATCATATTCACCATTCATTATCTTAATAATTATTATTAGAATGTTGTCACAAAAGATCATCTCGATCTGATAGCCCTAGCTTCATCGATCAGTAAAATTTAATTTTGACGATCATGAATGATGGTGCGATGATCTGATAAATGAAGACCACCGGTGAATTCAAAAACCTGTAACGATGATCTCAGTGATGTTTGTAGCATACTATCAAAGTTTCACTTCAATTGAATATTGTTATCATGGTCAATTTAGTACGGAATAATTTTAGCCATTAAATAAGAAACAAGTGATCAAAAGGCCAAACGGCATTAGATTATAAGATAATTTTTTATATGATGATGATCATAAAATCCAAATCATTTCTATATGAATTATTCATATAATGCAGATGTTGCAAAAGCATAAGCTTAATTACTAAAGGAGTTTAAGAATGGGTATCGAGCGATATATAGTTTTGAATCATTCTTAGGTCCATGATTTGAATTTCATGATCACCACCATAAAAATGATTAAAGTAGTAGCTAAGATTATTTATCTGAAAAATTATCTCATAATCGGACGTCATCTGATCCTTTGATCACTCATTTCTTATTTAATGATCAAAATCATCTAGTACTAAATTAACCATGATAATAATATCTGATTGAAGTAAAACTTTGATCATGTGATACAAACGGCACCGAGATAATTATTGCAGATTTTTGGACCATCGGTGGTCTTCATCTATTAGATCATCACATCATCATTCGTGATCACCAAAATCAAATTTTATTGATTGATGAAGCTAGAGCTATCGGATCGAGGTGATTATTTTTGATAATACTCTAATGATAATTATTTAAATAATGAACAGTGAAGATGGACATTATATTTTAGAAATATATAATGTTTAAAAAAAATAAGAAATTTCATTACCAACCTATGGTAGCGATTACTGAAAATCGCTACCATAGACCTATGGTAGCGACTATTGAAAATGGCTGTCGTAGACCTATGGTAGTGGTTTGAAAATTACTGTCATAGATTAGGTTATTTTTTTTCAAATCCCACCCCCAAATTCATTCCCTCTGAGCTCTCTCACTCTCCCTCCTCTTCACCGCTGGTGAGGCCCCTCCCCTCTCCACCTTCTTCCCTGACCGACCTGGCTGTTGGCTCCGCCACCTCCCCCGCCTACCCCTAGCTACTTCCCCGATTGGCCAGGCCGCTAGCTTTGCCACCCCCTGCCAGCCCCTTCCTTCCTGGCCATTCGCCCCACCACCTCTCCCTCCTTTTTTTCTAGCTAGCTCGTCTGCCAACTCTGCCACCTCGCCCACCTGCCCCTTCTTCCTCGGTCCTACCACCTCCCCTCCAACTCCTCCCTCGATCGGCTCATCCATCGGCTTCGCAACCTCCCCCGCCTGCCCCTTCTTCCTCAGCCAACATGGCCGCCGACCCCGCCACCTCCCCCTCCTCCTCCTTTCCTAGTCGGCTCTTCTGCCAGCTCCGCCACCTCCCTCACCTCCTCATTCTTTCCCAACCAGCCCAGCTGCCAGCTCGAACCCCTCCCTACTCTCTCTCTTTCTCTCCTCTCTTCCCTTGACCCGACCCACCCCCTCCCTGCTCTCTCTCTTCTCTTCTCTCAGCACAACCTGCCCCCTCCCTACTCTCTCTAAATCTTGCTCTCTCTTCCTCTTTCTCTCTTTTTCCTCTTTCTCTCTCTCTCCCCTCTTTCTCTTTCTCTCTCTTCTCTCTTTCTCTATCTCTAGATCTCTCTCTAAATCTTTTGCTCTTTCTCTCCTCTCTTTCCCTCTTTCTCTTTTCTTCCTCTTTCTCTTTCTCTCTCTCTTCTCTCTCTATATCTCACTATCTTGTATCTTTCTCATTGTCTCCCTCTAGCATCTCCATCTCCCTCTATCGCCGCCACCAACGACCCTCGAAACTCTATGCAATCCCCACTCTATAGCCACAAGTATCATTTTTTTAAAAAAAATATAATAATATTTGTTAATAATTTTTAATATTTATAATAATATTTATAGTATTTATAATAAATATTATAAATATTTATTATAAATATTATAATTATCCATCGATCGTGGATCATACCGATGGATAAGAAAACTCCTATCGATTGGTTCTGGATCGTACCAATGGGTTCTAGGCCAGGCCATGCCATGTCGGTGATCGTGGATGGCCTTGGGCCATGCTATGTCGGCGGCCGTGGATGGTGGTCGTAAATAGCCCTTGGCCATACCGACTGATAAGAAAACTCTCATCGGTAGATTCTGGGCTGTGCCGATGATCATGAGCTATGCTAACCGCTAAGAGAATCCTCGCCCACACAGGTGGGTTCTAGGCCATGCCCACGGTTATGGGCCATGCCAGCCACTAAGAGAACCCCTATCGCTAATAGAAAGTACTCTCTATCTCTAGATCTTTCTCTCTCTCTTTCCTCTTTCTCTCTCTTCCCTCTTTCTCTTTCTTTCTCTTCTCGCTGTATGTCACTATCTTGTGTCTCTCTCATAGGCTACCTCTAATGCCGCCATCTTCCTCTAGCACCGCCATCAGCAACCCTCAGAGCTATGTATGATCCCTTCGTAGCCACAGGTATGATTTTTAAAAAAAATTTATAGTAATATTTGTTAATCATTTATAATATTTATAATAATATTTATAATATTTATAATAAATATTATAAATATTAATTATAAATATTATAAATAATTAACAAATATTACTATAACTATCCATCGATCATGGGTCGTATCAGTGGATAAGAGAACTTATGTCGATTGGTCTAGACCATATCGGTGGGATCTGGGTCGGGCTATACCGATAGCCTTGGGCTATGCCGTGTCGGTGGTCATGGATGGCTCTGGACCAAGTCGGTCGATAAAAAAATTACCATCGATAGCTTCTAGGCCATGCTGGTGGCCGTGAGCTGTGCCAGTCGCTAAGAGAATCTTTGCCCCCATCAATGGGCTTTGAGCCATGCTCGCGGTCATGAGCCATGCCGGCCACTAAGAAAATCTCCATTGCTTGAAATTATTTATTACTTCTTAATTATTTATGCATATAATTCATGTTGGTACTAAAAATTTATATTTTTTATTATACAAAATCTATAGTAGCAGTTGCAAAACCGCTGCCATAGGCATGCTAGCCACTGCTTGGTATGTGGTGCAATTTCACTTGGATAGGGAGGAAACCCTTCAGATCATGTATTATAATTTCTCGGATGTCTATGATGAATATATAACAAAGTTATAAACCTTAATATTCATTTTCAATACAATATTTTCTAGATACTGCTTGTTTTTCCTAATAGATATGTATTTTGGTAAGCAGCATTGCTATACATTGCCAAGCTCGGTATCGCATAGCCCGCTTGACCTTTTCGATCAACAAAGCATGATGTAAGAGTATGGTAAGATTTAAATAGACTCCAGTTAGTTAGAGTTTATTTATTGATTCTCTATTAATATTATTGTTCAACATGTTATATTGGTTTATGTTCATTAATGTTGCAAGTCACGATGGCACTGAAACACCATCTAGCTTTCACCCCCTTCTCTCGATGGGCTATGCGGAGCTTTGCATCTGAGTCACAGGCAGAGCATACTCCATCCACTTCTGCATCGACTGCCTAGGAACCATCGACATCTACTCATTCACCAGCATCTACTCCTCTACCAACATCTGAGCCTCCAGCGTTAACCATATCTCTAACACATGCTCCATCCACCTATGAGTCTCCACTGGCATCCATATCATACGATCCCATGGCCAATGAGTGTATATTTTTATTATGATATTTATTTATTTATTTGTATAGTTATTGTGCACTCTTATATATTTTTGTAATGTATTTTTATTGTAGGTGCATCATCTAGTAAGACATTTCATGGTCTCACACGTATGTCGCATGTGTAGAACCACCAGCATCAGATGATGATGCAATACGATGTGGAGAGGAGGCTAGTAGGGCAGACCGCATGAGAGATGCTTTCCTTTTTTGGAGCACTTATGAGACGGTTCGACATCATTCCAGTACTACCCATAAATTGATGATTGATGGACGCTGGTGTCAGAGATCAGGTGTGGAAGGAGATATGAATAAATGTATCTTAATTATATTTATGCATTTGATATGTTTGCATTATATTTGATTAGAATATTTTTGTAACTAATTTTTAATAATTTTATGCAGAGAAGGTATGACTTTCTAGATTATGAGAGGACTCGAGATGCCTGACTAAAGAAGATTGGAGAGTTATACTGGGGCTATAAGATCAAGCTCCATAAAGGATGGCTCGAGCATAGACGAGATACTCTAGAGGAGCTTGTTCCTTGGATACAAGACTATCCCCTGAGTCAGTGGGAGGGAATGGTTAAGAATTAGAGGAGCCAGAAGTTTGAGGTTTAATTTTTAATTTTTAAATTTTTTAATATACTTAAATTTATATTTGAATATTTTTTAAATACTTATTATTTATTTAAATACTTTTTAGGCTGTCTTCCATTAGAACCAGAAGAATTAGATAGCTCAAGAGTACATGCACACTCTTGGCCGTGAGTTTATGACTAGTCATGTGCATAGAGAGATAATAAATTTTGAATCTTACTAGATAAATTAAATTAATATTTTTTTATATTTTTAATAAACTGATTTATTGTTATAGCTGATGAGAGATAGGGTGATATCCAGCCATAGCGAGATCTTCCGATCCAACCATATGGATAAGAAGGGCAAGCTGATGAGTACCATGATCAGAAGAATTTTTATAAGTAATAAATATATTAGTATGATTAGTATTATAGCATTTTTATGATATTTTATTTAAATTTATAATTACAGGAGCAATTAGATGCACTAGCAAGCAAGGGCCCAAACACCTCTAGGTCCATGACCATCTATCTCAGGTCTTGGAGCTTGAGCATTTTGGGAGGATCCGATACAGGCTCGGACATACACTAACAAGCTATCAATCTGAAGCAAGCATCTCTTCATATACTTTCGGTGTCATCAGTTGGGAGTAGCTTGAGGAGGCGTTGGCGCAGGCAACTCAGGCTAGGGTGTAGGCAGATCAGGCTAGAGAGCAGGCTGCTTAGGCTAGGGAGCAGACTACTCAGCTACAGAGCCTTGTGATCGCTATGGTGATGAGGCTTAGTGCATATTTTGGAGCTGACTTCATAGACCTTGAGAATATATTGGCCGGCATTCCAGCTCCAGCCCCTCCAGCTCCAACCCCTCCAGTTCTAGCTCCTCCAGCTCGTGCTCCATCTTCTCCTGATGAGGATGACTTAGATATTAATTTAGGAGACTTTTGATATATTTTTTAATATTATAATAAATTTTATTCAATAATAAAATTTGAGCATTTCAAAAATATTATTATGTTTATAATATTTTCTTGTGTTATATATTGAACTACATTTATCAAGTAAAAAATAAATAAAAATTAAAAAAAATATATTTTTTATTATTCAAAATCTACAATAGTAGTTGCAAAATCGCTGTCATAGATGTGCCAACCACTTTCATAGATCACGTGTCAACCACTGCATTTGACCTATCGTAATGGTTATGAAGTCGCTGCCATAGATCCTATGGCAGTGGTTTTGTAACCGCTACTATAAAGAGCCTATGGTAATGATTTCATGAACCGCTGCCATAGACCTATGACCACTATCATAGCTTCTTTGGCATCGGTTATGAAACCGCTACTATATATGATATAACAGCAATTTTATAACTATTGCCATAGGTTTCTATGGTAGTGGTTCATTCAACAACTATCATAAGCTACTTATGGCAACGGTTACCATAACCACTATAAAAATCACTGCCATAGACCTACGACGATGGTCAAAGTGGCAGCGATTATCGAATCACTATCGTAGACTATGGCAGTAATTTTTTGAGCTATGGCAGTGCTTGTGAATCACTATCGTAGTCCTATTCTATAGTAGTAGGAGTTTCTATGGATGGTTCAAAATCATACAGTTTTCTGATGCTTACACTTCAAATGTATCACGATGTATTGGCAACAATGATGGCAATATCTCTGGCATGAAAAGTCATGACTATCATGTGATGATGCAGCGCTTGCTTCCTGTGGTAATGCTTGGCTATCTGAGTGGTGATGTTCAAGCTGCATTAATTGAGTTGGGAGTATTTTTTCGAGAACTGTGTTGCTAAAAGTTGAAAATTAACTTAATCAAAAAGTTTGAGAAGGATATTGTACTCATTCTTTGTAAATTAGAAAAAATCTTTTCATCATCATTTTTTGATGTTATAGTGCACCTGACTGTTCTTTTTTCAAAGAAAGCTCTTCTGGCCGATCCGATACATTATCAGTGGATATATCCTATTGAAAGGGAAAGAAATCATAATCTTTTTTATATATCAATTGTAAGATATAAATGCATTAGAATTCTTTAAATTATTTTTTATATGTAGATTCTTGTGTACCTTAAAAAAGTATGCATGTGCGCAATAAGGCATGGCCTGAAGGGTCTATACTGGAAGCATACATAGCTACGAAGTATCTCACATTCTACTTGATGTATCTTGATGATATCAAAATAAGATTCAATCATGCAGAACGTAATGCTGATCATGAATGGGACGATGATGAACTAACACTATCCATATTTAAATAAATGGTTCGACCTATGGGTGGAAGAAGATATGAGTTTATGGATGTGAATGAGCTATCCAAAGCATACTTTTACATTCTAAATAATTATGAAAAAATTAAAGATTTAATTAAGTATTATCTTAGTATTATTTTAGTATTCTAAATAATTTTTTTTATGTTGATGTAAAAATAAAAATCATGACTTATTATAGTGAGCATAAGAATATACTATCCAAGGAGAATAATACAAATATTGATGATCAACATAGGACAAAATTTACAAAATGGTTTGGGGACCATGCAAGTTTTACTAGTATTATATTATATTTTTATAATTATATAATTAATTACTTATACCAACATAATTTTTTATGCTATATTATAGATGAAATTTAAGTATTTTAATAAAAAAGAGGGTGTAATCAATGAGTTGTACAATTTAGCATGTGGTCCCGATCGAAGGGTTAACTACTACACATTCTGTATTATTGGAGGAATGAGATTTCATACAAAAGAACTTGAGATGCAAAGATGGATCAAGAATAGTAGGATTGCTATGATAGGATATGAAGGAGAAGAAGAGATTGAATATCTTGGTGTATTGATAGATATCATAGAATTGAAGTATAGGTCCAAAAATTTGGTATTCTTATTTTAGTGTGAATGATGGGATATTAGCAATAAGAAGATCGATATTCATATCGATCCATACTTTACCAGTATAAATTTTGAATGAACATGGTACCAGAATGAGCCGTATATATTAGCAACTCAAGAAAAATAAGTAATATATTTAAAAAATCTAAAATATCGAGGTGATTGGCATATTGTATAAAGAATAATACCTAGAGACGTATATGATATACCAACCTGACTAGAGATAGATGAATATTCAGTTCTACATGAAGAGGAAGCTTTTCAAGAGAAAGAACAAGCATTGATCGAGCATTGATAGGGATGCGATATTGTCGTTAAGATACAGTACTTATCAGTTTAATCTAACTTCTTAAAATAATTAAAAATATATAGATAGCAGTAAGTCGAATCGAATCCATAGGAAAGGTAGTATTTTTAAATTTAAAATCTTTAATTTTTTTTTTAAAAAAAAAATTTAAAAATAGAATTTGAAGTTAAAAATTAAAAATTAAAATTATGAAGTAAAAATTAAATTATGTAGAAAAATAAACTTGGTACTAAGATCTACTAATTAGATCTTAGCATCTACTTGCAGTAAAATAAAGAATAATAATTAAAGTACAGAAATTAAATTATAATAAAAATAAAATGCTAAAATCAAAGTGCAAAAATAAAATTTGTATGAATTAAAATTTTAAAATTTAAATACATGAAATTTAAAAAGAAAATAAAATAAAATAAAATAGCCTAATCTCTAATCTTGGATCGACATTGGTGGAAAGATGGTGTAGAAGCCCAGCTTTTTCTCTCGACACCAATTATCTTGAAGTAGCCATTAACCTAGAGCCTGACTTCTCCCTGTACCAAAGCTTCACCTTGATCGAAGATATTTGTTTTGAAGGCATGGGGTTCCTTAAATAGATGTTGGAGGGCTGGAGGATTTTCTTCTGGGCAATGTGGGACTAAGGGCCATTTTAATCATGAAAATAGGAAGAAATCCGAGTAAAATTCAGATTAAAATAGCCCCTGAACAAATCTATTGAGTTCTTTTAATTTTGGCCATTAGATGGTGATCTGATGCTTCCAAAAATACCAAAAATGAACGTGTAATGGCCCAGATCAAGTCGAATTAAATTTTGACCGTTGGATCATACTTAATGGAGGAAATTAGGCCGTTAAGTATGCACCTGAGAGTCTGATCACCATCAGGAGCTTTTCGGACCGTCGGATCAAAGCTGGAATCAAGCGCTACCATCCGATGGCGATCCGAGTGAAATCAAAAATCAAATCAGAGTTGGAATAAACCTTGATCATCCGATCTTGACTGCAAGCAACCACCATCGTACGATCGTGCATTTACTATTCCCATGGACCGCATAGATCGATCGCACCGCACACTGTAGCCAATCAGCGCTCCTATCATCGAGTGAAAAGACCAGATTGCCCTATGAGCCACGATGGATTTTCTGTAAACCCTTTAAGAATCTAGGTCCACCATGTGGCAAGCTTTGATTCGCCCATTTTTGCTGAGCTAGCAGTTCACACTGTGCTGTAGATCGGCAAGTGGCTTCTGGGCTTGAGTCGGCTAGCGTAGCTGGCTTGGTCGGCTTAGCTCGATGCGTTTGGATGCACCAACTGCTGCGGTGTGGCAGCTTGAGCCGACTGAGTCGTATCTTTTTTTCATTTAATTTTTTTTTATTTATTTAGAAATTCATATCTTTTCCATTTTAGCTTCATTTTGCTCAAAACTTATTTTGTTATGATCAAAAAAATAAGCTCTTTCTATTGATATTAAAATTTTATTTTTTATTATTATTATTTTTTAATTAATAAAAATATAAATTTCTTAAAAATATGTATCAATTAATTATTAATTCTTAAAAATAAGCATAAATTAATTGATAAATTGATGCTTTTATAGATAAATTTATGGTACTTATCAAGCACCTTGTTAATGAAGAACTTATAATAGCTCCTTTAAATAGGACTGATCTACCATCCAATAAAGTTGAAGCTAATTTTGTATTTAATCTTCATAATTCAGAGGGTGATGATCAGTTCATAAATAATGATGAAATAGAAGATAATACATTAATCAATTATTATAATTCGAAGGAGGATCTAGAAATTAAGGAGGATATGGATATTAATAAGTAGATCTATATTCTTTAATGAATCTTCTCTTGCAATAATGGTATGCAATACAAATCTATTCATTAGCATTTATGTATTTTTTACTATTATTATTTATTATTATATTTATTTATATATCAAGTTAATTATATGCATAGTTTAAGCATTGTAGGTATGGCATTAGGAGGGATACGATGACGTTCGAGTTTCCAGCCTTCCTCCATTTCTATTGTTGCACCATCGGAGTTGCCAAAGGGTCCTGTAGAGGTGGGTTCGAGTGAGGTGGGTCCTAGTGAGGTAGGCTTGAGTGGTATTTTAATATTTTTTATATAATAAAATTTAATTTTAATTTATCTATTAGGTTTATAGATGGCTATTATACTAATAATTTATTCATTATTTTTAAGGTCATTCTCTTTTAGGGGTGAGGTGAGGGCGAGGTCCGTCGAAGAACCTTGCCCTTGAGCATTGGAGATGCAAGCACGAGGGATAGCATCTCCACATCGAGATTCTGCCAGGCTATACCAGATCTATTAGAGGATGATGTGAGTCATGACAGACTGAGTTAGGCATCATTTGCCGCAACTATGCCCCGACGATGCTCTTCAGTTGGCATCAGATAACACGGCCATAGAGGAAGAAATTCTATAGCCACTTATAGGTATAATTATATTTATTTAAATATTTAAATAGCACTATATTCTTATAATATTTGTTATTCACAAGTTATATTTGACATTTTTTATTTTAAGCATAATCACTTATGGTGAGTTGTAGATGATCATTTATGCTCGCATTTCAAGAAATTTTGGCATCACATTCATCACCACTGGTATGCTATAGCACACCATCAGGAGGTGGAGGCAGCGCGACAGCAACCATATGATAGCATTACCATGAAAGACTGGGCTATCATATGCCACACGTACGAGGATTCGACATATCAAGTAACTTCTTTTTGTTTAAAATTTAATAATTTAATTATTTATTTTTAAATTTAGTTATTTACTAACTAATTTGAATGTTAACTATGCATGATCGATATGCCAAAAATGCCGCAAATTGGGCAAGACAGACAGTCTCGCATTATGGAGGTTCGAGATCATTCGCTTGCCATATAGAGTAGATGGTAAATAATTTTTATTTAACATATTTTAACTCTTTAACTATTTAAAAAATTTTATATTAATTATTTTAAAATTATAGAGAGATGTAGAGAATGGTGAGCTTTCTGGTAGGATCGAGATCTACCAATAGACCCATCAGCAACGGTTAGGAGATTGGACAGTCAGGAGCTAAGAGCTTTATGTAAATTTTTTCAACTATTTTTTCATTAGCATTTTGATTTTCAATACAAACTTAGAATAGCTATACATAAATTTAATTTTTAGGATTGTATGATAGACATTAGATCCCAACCCATCCTAGAGGGCTCGATTGCATCCATAAATGACGAGATCTATGATCAGATGCTTGGTACGAGACCCTATTATGTTAAGAGACTAGGGTATGGGGTCAGAGCTCCTATATCTTCATGTTCGTCCAGGGCTGAGATCTATACTGCTTGTGATGTCCGACTAGTGGAGATATAGAGACAGACTGTTGAGAATCGATAGTAGGATGCTGAGTTGATTGCACGTATCGATGAGTACTACCTATTCCAAATGCAGATGATGGAATAGATGGCATAGATGGAGTAGATGATGTAATTGATGAGGTAGCAATGGGTCAGTCCGAGCTCCTTTAAGCACTCTCCTCCTTCGATCCGTTCTCCTTCTCTAGATACTACCGATGCTTGACGATCGATGGTCTATTTTTATATATTTTTATTTTTATTTTAGATCTTTTATATTTACAAAAACTACTTTCTATATTATTATTATTATATAATAAAATTATGAAATTTATTTATGAATGAAATGATGAAATTTATTTATAAATTTTTATTTTTATTTTATAAATTATAAATATAAATATTAAAAATATAAATTATAAAATATACTTATTTTTTAATTTTTTAAAAAAAATTAATTTATGATGGAATTATTTATGATGAAAATTAAATCCATCATAAATAAGAAATTATTTTTGATAAAAAAATCTATCATAAATAAAAAATTCATCATAAATAAAAAATTATTTATGATGGAAAAATCCATCATAAATAAAAAATTATTTATAATAAAAAAATTCATCATAAATAAAAATTATTTATGATGGAAAAAATCCATCATAAATAATTTTTATTTATAATGGAATTTTTCCATCATAAATAAAAAAATATTTATGATGAAAAAATTCCATCATAAATAATTTTTTATTTATGATGGATTTTTTCCATTGTAAATAATTTTTTATTTATGGCATAAAATTTTGGTTTTTCATCATAAATAATTTCATTATAGATAATTTAATGAATAAAAAACTTTTTTCGATAAAAAATTTTCATCATAAAAAAATTTATTAGCAACAAAAATTAAATTTGATTTTCATCACTAATTATTATCTGCGACCCATATTTTGCAATCAAGAATTACTGATGCAATTTTCGTCATTAATAATTATTAGCAATGAAAATTGATCATTTGTGATGAATTTTTTGCATCGCAAAAAGTTGATTCTATTGTAGTGGGTGCTGGTATATTGGGCTCCGAATTTGATCTAATTAAATTTGATTCATGTTCATCTAACTATGTCAGTTTTTCTACCTATCGAACTTCCTCAAGTTTGACCTTAGAGGTATTAATTCCTTCTCTAAGAAACTTTTTTTCTAAAAAGAATGCCCTATTGCTGACGAATACCTTTGTTCTTCAACATGGTAGAAGTAGTAACCTCTAGTTTTTTTAGGATATCCTATAAACATATACTTATTGGATCGGGTTCCAAGTTTATCTACATGCAAATGTTTAATGTAGACCAAAAAACCCCAAATCCGAAAGTGAGAGAGTATAGGCCTACATAATCTATATCTTATATGGAGTCTTTGCAATAGATTTACTCGAAATATTATTCAATATAAAACAGACAGTCTCAAGAGCATAACCATAAAATGAAATAGAAAGACTAGCAAACTCCATTATGAATCGAACCATATCTAACAAAGTTTGATTTCTTCTTTTTGATACATCATTATACTATGGTATTCTTGAAGGAGTCTACTGTGAGAGATCCCATTCTCTCCTAGATATGTCAAGAACTCACTGAATGAGTATTCATCTCCTCGATCTGATTAAAGAGTTTTAATACTTTTTTTAGTTTATTTTTCTACTTTATTACAAAATTATTTGAATATTTCAAATAATTCAGACTTATGTTTCATAAAATAAATGTATCCATACCTAGTTAGGTTGTCAGTAAATATACTGAAATAGTGATATCGACCTCTAGCACTAGCATTCATAGGTTCATATACATCACTATGTATAAGACTTAAAACTTCACTGGCTCTTTCACCTTTTTTAGTAAAAGATGACTTTGTCATCTTTCCAAAAAGATAGAACTCATAGGTTGGCAATAATTCACAATCATTAATGTCAAGGATTTCCTCTTTGGCTAATATGTTTATCATATTCTTGTTAATATGACCAAATCTGCAATGCCAAAGGTTAGCATCCATGACATTATCTAATTTAGGGTATTTATTAGATGTGTACATTACACTCATAGACTATGATAAAATATAAATATTATTTTTTTATTATCCATGTATTATTGTAACATCAGTCATAATGATATCATAATAATCTTTCTTTATTGATAAATAATAACCATCTTTGGCCAAAAGGCCAATAAAGATTATATTCATCAGAAAAGAAGGATAGTAATGATAATCATCTAAAAACATGATATTACTATTAAAAGTAAGTTGAACTATTTCCAATGCTAGAATTGGAATAGATCTTCCATCTCCAACATTTAGAAATTGCTCGTCATTCTCAAATTTTCTACTAACTTGAGTTTGTTGCAATGAATTATAAATATGAACTGGACTTCTGGTATCCAATATGCTGGTAGTAGTATTACAAATAGAGAAATTATAAAATATTATCATATAACATCCTTTATCAACAACTCCTTGCTCTTTTCTCTTGTTCAGCCTATTGCGGTCAAGAAAAGCAAGGTACTAAGGATAGTTCCTCTTCCAATATCCCTGCTTCTTACAGTAGAAGCATACTATCTGATTTTGATCAGTCTTGGACTTTTTATTTAAACTGGACATAGAAGCCCCAGCACGAACATCTTCGTGCTCCTAAACAATATTTAATTTCTGATACTTATTATTGAAGTTGGATCCCATAAGTATATCACTGTCTAACAGTAAATGGGACAACTATGGTTTAGCCTTAATCTGAATAGAGAACTAAGACATATTAGTGTATGAATTATTAAGCCTTAAGATTTAAACTTTAATCAAAAGGTTCTCCCACTATTTTATACAAATTGGTAGCCTCTACCTTCAATTCAAGAAATTACCCTAATTCTTAAGTGGGTACTAGAATCCACATAAATTGCATATGGGCCTGAGGAAAGCTCTAGCCAATCCATGTGCATCTATGGATAGGTTCTTAACCAATTATTTCTCTAAATAATTTTTAGTATTTAATTTTTTTCTAGGTATCTTTTCAATTGGCTAAGGCCTCCAATGAAAGTTCCGATTAGATCCAACCATTAACATAACTGAGTTCAGTGCATCAAACGAATAATGATCAAACCCAAGAAAAGCTCTGGCCAACCTGATCACTATTTAGAGAGTGTGACCTAATCATCATATAATGAATGATAATTTCAATATCTTGATAAACATCAGGTGTAAGGTGCCTCCAATATCTAACCAGACTATTGGACCCATTACCATCCACCTTAATGGAAGGCTATGATCTTGTAATCACCATAACAATTTTATTTTAAGGACTTAATAATTTTAGAGAATTTGGTTAATTCATATTAAGAGAATAGAGAGAAGATTAACCAGCTAATCACGATCCTTCTACTGACTTTATCAAGTTGATTAATAGAGACCAGAGATAAGCTGGCTAGGGGCATCTAAATCAGTCACACTAATTTATCTAGTTAACATGGGTTAGTTCAGATTATCAAGTGATCTGATCAAAATATAATTTCACCAAGATGGCCAGATAAGTGAGATGGATGGAAGGGATATGCCATTAACTCATCAAAGATCGAATTAGTGCAAGTAGCTCCCAATTAAAGACCACCGATCTAATCTACCAGACTTGCCTTAGACACCGTTGGTTAATTAGTTTTGATTGGATCCACCTAACAATCTGGACTAAACCACTTAGCTAAGAATTAAGTCCATTTGGTTCTCGTTAAAAACATAGACTTGACCAAATACAACTATTGCATTTGATCTAGAGTGTCCTTGACCTAATATAAGATAACACTTGATTAGATTTAGTCAATTACTCTAATTAAATCCATTCTTTAATCTAACCTTAGGTCTGACCTAATTAATGGACCTAATTCATACTAACCCATTAATCCATATGTTATAATTTTATCTTAGGATCTTTAATTCATAATTCTAGATCCTAATCAATAATCCTTAATTTTTAATTAACTATTGGGCTGATGGGTTAGGATTCGATATTTTAAAAATAATTTTTTTTATTTATAAAATATTTTTATAATCTAATTCTATCTACTAAATGGGTTGACTCATTTCAGAAATAGGTCGGCACATTTCATAATTAATTCATGAACAATACTCATAACACTAAATCATGAATCTATTTTAGATCTAATCTAAATATATTTATGATCATAAATTTTAGATTGAAATAATTTTAAATCTACTAAATGATAAATCTATTTAGATCATATCTAACATATTTATGATTAGATTTTAGATCAACATGTACTAGGATAACCTTTTTACTATGAGGGGTAAACCTTATAGTAGGACAATCTTATAAGATCAATCCATGCGATCTAATTATTTAATTTTAGATTGAAATAATTTTAAATCTACTAAATGATAAATCTATTTAGATCATATCTAATAGATTTATGATTAGCTTTTAGATCAGCACGTACTAGGATAATCTTTCACTGTAATGGATAAACCTTGCAGCAGGACAATCTTATAAGATCATTCCATGCGATCTAATTATTTAATTTAGATTTAAATATTAGATTATAATTTATATCTAATCTAAATTATCAATCTAAAATATGCATAAATACCATGGCAAATATTACTAGGCTCTGAAACCAATGATGGAAAAAAAATCTAGGATTACATGCATAGATTTCAAAACTTTTTACAAAAATAGCGAAAGCAGAAGATTTAGATTAATCATATTAATCAACTAAAGCATATTAAAACTTCTAGATCTAGGATCTTATGACATGATTTTAGTATGCATTAAATCTAAATATAAATAAATAACATGAGAGGTATTGATCACATCAATACCGATCAGATCTAAATCTAATCTAGAACACTATAAAGATCAGATCTCTATGTTTGATCATAGGTCGAGAACTCTATTTGCTGTTTTCATGGTTGAGAATATTGCTTAAAGCCACAAATCATCCAACCTCTATGGGTTGTCCATATGAAGCTTCAAGTCTGATTGGAGGTCCGATGAATGGAAATCTATGCAGCGTGCTACCACCTTATGGATCCCTCCTTGATGGTTGATCTCAAATTTTCTTCTTTAAATTTCTTGGACCTTCCAAGGAATGAAGAAGATGAAGATAACTTGGGAGAGAAGACCTTCCTCTCAAAACTCTCAAAAGTTTATGGAAGAGGGATGAAGAAAATCCTAGAGAAGAACCCTTTCTTCTCTCTTTCTTTCCTCTTACCGGGACACAATGTTGTGTTTAAAAGAAACTCCATGCCCCAAGATAATTGGTGCCCAGAATCTCACACACAAAGAGGGTACCCACAATAAAAGACTCAAAATTTCATGCCAAGAGCCCTCATTAATAGGAAGATATGAAAGAGTCCATGTCTAGGTCAAATTCCTAGTTTAGAACATATTCCAATGTAGGAAACTTTGAGCTGCCAACTTTTATGTGCCTCCTCCTTTTCCTTTGGCGTGGGATTCCAGCAAATGGCACACAATTCATTTCTTTTCTCACCAAAAAAATCAGATCTAATCTAATAATAATTGGCACCACCTTTTGGATAGAGTTTCTGATTTGTTAAACTCTATTAAATAGAGTTCTAGGTCAAAACAACTTACTTGTTTTGACCTAGTCAAAATAAACTTTCAAATCAAGGGGATATGGGCGGGCGTGCATGGACTTCTCTTGTGCATGAGATATCTCATGCAAGACCAAGACAAGATGGGCATGGGGAGATGGCATAAGGAGAAGGAAGAGAGTCCCAGTCAAACCAGGCACTCAAGTTTTCTTTGGTCAAACCAAGATTTAAAGCCCAATTAAATTCAAATTAGTGCAACCTAATTAAGGATGATCCTAGTCCAATTAGGAGCCCAATTAAATTAGATTAAATTATATTTAATTTAAATTTAAATTTTAATCTAATTAGAAATTAGAGGTGCACATAAGTTCTAATTGAATAAAAAATTGATCTTTCTTATAATTAGCTTATCCCATAAACTAATTAGACTTGATCTAATCAAGCCCAAATCAAACCTATTGAATATCATTTAATTAGACTTGATTTTAGTCCTAATGCTCAATCAAATTAAGTCAATTAGCAATCTAATTGCTAATTAATCCTCCTGCAACACTTGCAATAGATCAAACATCAATTGTATTAACTATTTGATCCTAAAATGATTCATAATCATTGATTAACTATCTGATCAGATCAAAACCTCTAATGTATATGACCTCACAAGTTTGAACCTAAGCTAGTAGCACTGAAACAAATTCTTGTATCAATCAAAGTAACCTTCTAGCAATGATACCCAATATCTGGATAGGTCGATTGTATATAAAGCAATATTCTAGAACACATATAAATATGGTTATCGTATAATTCATCCCTTTGACCTTTGTATTTAGGATGACTCGAGTTAAATCATCAACCATGGAATAGTGCTTCCATAATGTGTTTCAAAGCAATCAATCTTGTGACTCCTCATAAGGACTACCCTGACCAAGGTTTGCTAAATTGAAAACATAGTTCAACAGGGCTCTTGAAATCAGGAGTGATCAATCCTATCTTAACTCATACACTGACTGTACAAGTGTTTGACTATGTCTAGAAATCTTCCATCACTAAATTAAAAATTCATGTAGTCTAACACCAAAGCACAATGAGTTACTTGCAAGTCACCATGGTGATCTCAAGTCTAAGGAACACTTTTACCCATGTCCCATCGAAGTAATTTTTGATAGTAGAATACTCTAGAGTTGATCATGCTCGATGACGACGTACCCTTATATCTCACCTACATGCCATACCAATATCTCCACACTCCTTGGTTAAGAGGACAACCGACCCATATAGCACACAATGACCTATACTTGATAAATATTGTCATCCTAGGTAACAACGTATCATTTGATCATGAATAAATTTAAGGACTAAACGATAATTTCTCTATTTATCGAATCTAAATAGTCCTAGAAACTTCATCACAACATAGAAGTTCTAAAAAAAAGATGTACATTTATAATGAAAAAGCTAGAATAAATATTTTATTCATTATAAATCATATACAATTATAAAATTTGCTCAACCATCAACAGGCTGATGATTGGCATTGGAAAATATTTTCCAACATATCCTTCCACTATCTCTATTCTAGATAAACTATTTTTCAAGAAGATAGCATGATAGGTCACAATCAAATTATGATCTATTGGAAAGAGAAAGTAGTATCCCTAACTTTTTAGGATATTCTATAAAATGAGCTCTCATAAGCCTAGACCTCTAACTTGTCTACCATGCCATATTTCATACGATGTGGTAGGAATAGATTTAAAGTTGTAAGCGCACCAACTGGCATCACCTCTCTCTGATACCAATTGATGTTTCATGATATCACTCGAACGCCAATCATCCTTGACATCACAAGCACCGATACCATGTTGCAGAAGCTCCTGATATTTAACACAGATCTGAAGAAACCTATGACGTTCTCTATAGGTAGCAAACCATCGATCCTCCATCTGGATCTGTGATAGGGTGTCTTCCTCCTTGGACTTGAGGGAGAGGCCCTCCTTCTCTAGGGCTTCTTCAAGAATCCTAGGGTGGTAACTCTAGAGAGAAGAGAAGAAAAGAGTTGAGGAAAAAAGGATCTATATTTCATAACTTTTTGAAATCCTAATACAGCCTATATAATTATACATAGCCATTAGGCCCGATCAAAAAACTTTCCTGGTTAACCCAATACATGAAAGCACTAACTGAGCCCATGTACACCCATGTCTCCCATGCTCTCATCCTCTGGATCTAGACCTTATCCATACATGAATTAGCCTCCTTAAGACTTTCAAACCAGACCTTAAGATCCCTAGGATCAACCCAGACCCTAGTCCAAAATAGACCTTCGCGTAACTCTACCCACGCACTGAGCCGACTCAGTCTCGGCACTAAGTCAGCTAAATTCCATTGGGTTGGCTCAGTCTGAAACTGAGCCAGCCTAGTTTTATGCCATGCCAGCAGTTTCGAATGCACTGCTTTCTATTTTGCCTATGCACTGAGACTTAGCCGATCCAGTTTTGGACTAAGCTGGCTAATCTGTAGAAAATCTTCTTGCTGCAGTCTTGATTCCTTGCTTCACTTTATATCCTAGGCCTCCGAAGCACCAACCAAGCCCCTCAAATCTTTGGAGCCAACCCTCTGACTCCTTTCATGGCCTTCCAAGATTTGGGAGCACCATAAATTCTCATAATCTCTACCTTGGTGCTCCCAAGTCTTGGCAAACCTCTCGATAATGACCTCCTACATGATCCCATCATCCCTGCGCACTCGACAGCCCCTTTGCAAACATCACCTCCATCAATTTTCTTCAGCTGTTGTGCACCCTTGAGGCCTTTGGGATGACCGCCTCCATCGCTGAAGATCTGTGCTTGCTTCTTGACATCATGATAAAATTATAGGATCCCTTCTGCTTAGCAGCTGCATCACTTTCTCTAGATTTTTTTAGAGAACCTACAATATTTCTGCACCAGCACATGCTGTACCACCTGACATGACCTCCTCAGAGCTATGTCTATCCACCTACACGCACCGCACCATCTGGAACTGTCCGTCAATGATGCTCTGAACTCATGCCAAATTTTCTCTCTAATTATGAAGCCACCTTTCTGAAGCTCCACCTATATCCGAAGTCCATCTGATGCCGTAGAAGCTAACTCTATTATTGAGTCCCTCAAGGCCAATCACTCAATACTGCACTGCTGAGCCTACCGCTGTACCTCGAACACTGTCACTGCCTCTTCGAACCCTCCATACTCTGCGGCCCTCTTCAAAGCCATCTCGGATACCTCCGCAATCCACGGGCACCTCCAAAACTCAAGAGCTCATCCAACTCTTTTAAAACTAATGACTGAATCCTAAAAAATTTCATCCTAGTCCTTCTCTTCTATCCCTATTGTTAGATATATATGCCCTAGAAGCCAAAATTGGCTGACACTTATAATACACTTCTAAGGATAAAATTATAATTATGACTATAATAAATAAAATGGATTGTTTTCTATCACATATGTGTATTAAGTGTCTGTGATACATCCTTTGAGTT